>CM038467.1:62050021-62150021 GCA_021464415.1 Lonicera japonica
GAATTTTTTTTGTTTTTTGTTTGTGTTTGTTTATAGAAGGTGTGGGGTGTGGAAGGATTTTCGGATGGGTTTGGAATATTCTGAGCCTCTATTGTCCAACACATTTCATGGTTGGTTCATGGTGGGAAAATTAGCGGTTCAATCTATCTCTATTTTTTCTCTCTCTATTCTTAAGATTTTGTTGAGTGAAATTAGAGTGGTGGAGGAGGAAGAAGGGTTAAGGTTTAGGTTTGGGACTATTTTTCGTGGTTATAGGGTGAGTCACCATCACCGAAAGGTCACCATAGGAAGGAGTGTTTTAAGGTGTGTTTATGGTGGTTTGGTGTGATTGGTGCAAGGAGGAAGAAGATGAAGATGAAGATGGGAATGAAAAAAAATATACTTTTTCATGTTTAATTATTTTAAGATGTTTTCTTTTGGTTTGAAACATTTGTGAAATCAATTAATGAAGAAGTAATTTTTCAATCTATTAGGATGCAATTGATTATTTCCAAAGGGTTGTTTTGTGTTTTAACGCTTCCCATTTACGGAGTTATACTAAATTAACAGGGCAAAAGTACTAGGGGGTATAATGTCAGGTAAAAAAGTTCAAAGGGCCGACCCGAAAACCCGACTAACCACAAGGGGGTTTAATATAATTTTCCCTTTTAAATTTCTCTCTAGAAATTGTGTTGATCAATGAGATGAGAAAGGGAGAGAGAAAGGGGATTGTGGTTGGAGATGATGATTGGAGATGGAGAAACAATTAAGGGGTTGTTGTTTGTTAGATCTAATTTGGGGTTGTTGTTTAGTTATATTTGGGTTTAAATGTGAAAAGATGAATTAGGAATTTTTAAGGGAAAATAAAGGAAGAAGAAGAGCACAAACAGGGGACGAAGAAGAAGGTAAAGGCATTTTAATAAAAAAAAATTTGTTGAAATTGGATGTAAGTTGGACAATGTTAGAATTTAGGGGGTTATGGTTTTACTCAAATAAGGCTATGAACGTGGGAGGTTAAGTCAATAAACCCCTTTATTAAACATTGTAACAATGTTAATTTTTAGGTTAATGGTATGGACACATCAATTTTTTAGTTAGGGCACATCTAATCAGATTAAAAATTAACTTTTACTATGTTTATTTGTAATTAATAAGGGTAGACTCAATACCACATAATAAGACTTGTTTACATAGACAATATTTAATTATTAAGGACTTTTTTCCTATCATAAATATATTCTTAATTCATCTCAACACATCTATAAGAAAATATCTACTTTTTGTTTTCTTCCTTGACGCAAATAATTGAGTGCTTAAGAAAAATAACATATTACTTACAAATATAAAACATCTATAATCTCACTACAAAGTCTATTATTTTATTCTAAGATTTGATGTTGAATGAAAAGCGCATAACTCGATCTTTCGAAGCATAAAAAGCCTAAAGTTATAGCACATGAAAAACTAGGTTAATTTTCCCCCTTTTATTCTTTCCGGTATATAGATAGCAATCAAATAGGTGGGCGATTATACATGAATGTTAAACCTATTACTACTACATTGAAACAAATTTAACATGATTATATATTATTCGAAAGACTTATTAAACATATAATATGTGTATATATGATACAAGCAAAATAATACGTGTTCATAAAGATAAATTGTCACGCCCTGCGAGGGATGGAGTACTCCCTTGGGTGGAGGAATTGTAGCTCAAAGGGGGCATCCCGCATCGGAAGATGGGGGATCCTTGGAACCCATATAAGTAAGAATCGGTCGCTAATTAAGTACGAGGCCTTTTGGGAGGCTCACTGGCTTCGGATCCCATGAGAACTCCGAAGTTAAGCATGCTTGGGCCAGAGCAATCCCAAGATGGGTGACCCCCTGAGAAGCTGGTCGTGAGCTCCCAAAAACAAAGCTGTGAGGGTAGATGTTCCGGGGCTGAGGCCTGGCTGGACGCTGTCCAAAGCGGACAATATCGTACTGAGGCGGGACCAGGTCGTTACATAAATAAAGTAAGCCTGAAACATGAGAAAATATAAACTCAAATTTTGATTTTGTTGAATTTAGTTGGCATAACAGTGAAAAAGTTAGACTGTCCATGAATTTGAATGGCAACAAACTATTGAGTAAGGTCACTATGAAAATAAAGGGGATGATGAAATGTAATAAGAATGCGAAGGTGGATACAAAAGTTAGGCCTTTTTTAATTGATTGGTGTGCCCTTACTAGGGTGGTAAAATTACAATTTTAACTTAAGGAGATGTGCCCTAATTAAAAAGTCGATGTGCCCATACCATTAACCTAATTTTTAATAGGTTGAAGTTTACTGATTTATCAACTTAAAGTCTGATGTTTATGAATGCTTGAAGCTTTGATTGGACCTTTGAACCGAATATGTAGACGACTTCAGTCAGTTAAATGGATAGTTGGTAAAACCAATAGAATTAGAACGAAACCATTTCTTGTTTCTTTGTATTGACAATAATGTGTTCGATCATCGGTAAGGACTTATCGATTTGATATATTGACCAAAGCCACCCTCAGGTACAAATCCACAATTTGAGAAAGTATAAATTGTGGTGAAAATGCTAAAGGTTGCAATTGAAAGTTCTATATTTTAAGCACTTATTTTGAACTGCCAACAAAGTGTATGCAAAGTGAAACTTAGGAAGAACCAAGTATAAGAACCACTAAAAGATAGCTTAAAACCACATAATCTAAAACCGCAATAGATTCATATGTCAAATCTTCACTATCTTTTTACGGAATTGGGTTTTTCAATTTTGAAATGGTGATCTGTAATTTAGCCTAAATATATTTCAGGAAGTGAGTATGCGGAATTTGAAGCATAGTGAACTCTACTTTGACTTTTTGTCTTCCTTAGTGAAATTGAACTTCATTAATTGAAGACCAAGCATTGAAACAAACACTTCTCCCCATGTGTGGATCGATCCCCATGTTTTTTTTGGCCTATTTTGGCTGTTAGGCTTCGGTTCAACACGTTTCTTTATGGATTATTCAACCCACGACTCTAGACACTTAGATACAATATAAAAGGACATAAATATCATTAGTTAGGGTGCACCATAATTCAAAGAGAAGTTGAGAGCATTGTAACTTTCTTGGGAGCTTTTGAACTACAACCGGATGATCAAAATTAAGAGTTTTATTGTTATTTTCTTTAATAATTTAATTAGTTTAGGATTATTGCTATTTTTTTAGGCTAGAATATTGGTGTAATCTTCATTCAATGATCAATTCAATCAAGTTTTAATTTCAATTGCTATTCTTCATACTGGGTATGAGAACCCATGTTCTCAATGCCAAGTCCTCATGGGCAGCGATTCTATTTTATTGAAAAAATAAGGGGTTTTGTTTTGAAAATCAGTTTTGAAAGGAATCAGAGTGGCATTATATTTTACTAAAAAAACAAAAAGTTTGTGGAAAAGAGATGCATTTATGGTCTAAATATCCTCTTATACACAATGAATGTGAAACCAGTTGATTCGAAGGATTCGAGGATTAAGTTAGAAACTGGGAAGGTATTAGGCACCAATTCGCCCTTTCTGTCTCGTAAGTAGAATATGTGCTTATTTATAATTCATCTATTGCGTGCTATTGCTATTACTTTACAGCTTTCCATGCTTACTTTAGAAAATGGGATTTTGGGGATGGGATGAAAACTATGTGTCTCATAGTTCGCCCAATGATGTTGGAAATCAATATGTTGTGATTTAAAAAAAAAAAATGTTTCGATAATAGTAGATGTGATGAAACATGTGATTTTGTAAAGATTAGGCTTTTTAGAAACTAATTTTATGTGGAAATATATATTTTATGTTGTATGATATGAGTTGACCAACCGTTCACCATAGTCTATTGATTAAACTGATATAGATGGCGCTAATGTTCTCATTATCGAGTATTCATCACATATACACCATAATCTATGAGTTAGATCGGGTATATAGTGATTATTGATTATTTCGTATAGAAATACCGTTAATCCGAGATTTTTAAGACAATACTATTTTTAGAATAGGATTAGGGCTTGTTATACTCCTTTGGTTTAAAAAAAAAATTTGAAAAGAGGTTTTAAAAAGCTACAAGTGATATTAATAATGTAGATAAGAGTCTAAATTATGAAGACTAATAAATAAATAAATAAAAAGAGGAGAAAGAAAATTGTACATGAGCTCTTTAGAATGGAGGGAATATTGGTCTTCTGGTGTGTACCAAGAAATCCCAATGATTGCTGATGAAAAATGCCAGAAAAGGGTATAATCGTACAGTTCTTAAAAACCCACGAAAGGAGCTTGTAACATGGAAAAGGGGCCACTTGTCGTATGACAAGCTGTGAACACCCCAATCCACGACTCTCGTGCGAACACTGGTTTTTTTTTTATAAAACAAGCATCTTGCATTAAGTGTTGAGTCATCATGCATATAAAAGACCGTTAGGAAAGACTCCATTTCCGGTCGCTTTGGGAGTCTAATATAACCTTTGTTGCCTCTTCGCTTACTAGGACGGGGATCGACCTGTCCGGTCAGGTCACGGGGTGCGGGGCAGCGCCCTGTTAGAAAATTAGGTTTTTCCGAGTGTTCCTGTGCACTTTTGTGAGCCAACTGCAGCCCCCAGCCGTACGGCTACCTGCCAGCCGTACGGTTGGCACCCAGCCGCACGCCCCTGCCGCACGACCCAGCGGCACGCCCCAGTCGCACGCGCCAGCCGCACGCCCCAGCCGCATGCCCTACGGCTACCCCCAACCGCACGCTCCCAACCGCACGCCCTGCGGCTACCCCCTGCGGTTGGGCTCCTTTGGAGCGTTTTTGGCGGAATTTTTGCTATAAATAGGACCCTTGGGGTCCCATTTGGGAAGCATCAACATTCAATATTATTTTTAGTAAGTAGGAACTCTGTCAAAATCTTTAGAGAGTCATTTTTAGAGAAATTCTGGGAGAAAATTAGAGAGAGAAAAGGCTAGTGAGACGAAGTCAGTGAGATAAAGCTTTAGAGAGAGAAAGTTCTAGAGAGAGAAGGAGGCAAGGCAACAAGGCAAGGCTCTTATTCTTCAGGCGCGTCAGGTACGTCATTCTGCCACTCTACTAATTTCAATACCGCATTTGAATTCATTTTTAATACAAAAAATTAGATAACTTGCAAAGAAGTTCACTACTTTCAAAATAAATCCTTTCTAAATTTTACAAGAAAACTAAAATCCGTTTTGACACGTTTTCAAAACAAACAAAAAAATACAAAAAAAAAAAAAATAGTTTCCAAAAGAAAGGAACTACGAGACTCTGATTTCATTCTACGAATGAATACGTAGGCGCTCGCAAAGCTCGAGTCTGATTTCAAAATATTATTTTAAACTAAATTTATCCGGAAAGGACTATTCTGAAAACCATTCGAACCACTTGCAAGATATCTAAAATAGGAATTAGATACATGATCCATTAAGAGACCGAAAGGGCGAATTGGGTGCCTAACACCTTCCCAATTCGTAACGTAGTTCCCGAACCCTAGCAAAGTAAATTTTCAAAATAAATCTCTGGTTTCAAACGTATGAAAGATAGTTCATTTTCGAATTATCCTTCGTACGATCTTTTGTTTGTTTTCTCGTAAAACAAACTGGCGACTCTACAAATACGTTTTCAAATCAAACCGAGAACGAGGACTCTTTCTCTCGGGTCGCGGGTCCGGATGCCCACAGTGGCGACTCTGCTGGGGAATGTCGAGAACTAAGCTCTTGTACAATGGATCATATATTTAATTTCTATTATTTATTAGATATAGGTCTTGCAAGCCTTAGTCCTAGGATAACATAGAAGCGATCTAGGTGGATACCCTGATGCCTTTATTTGCTATTTATGTGAGGAAAAATCTTTTTCAGAATTAAAATTGTGTAAAATGCTATAACAAACCCTAAAGCATTGATCAATAATGAACTGCCAGATTGTTATTTTGCACGCACTCACGTCTTGTCATGCATTTTCGCGAGTGTGAATTTACCCAATTAACCTCGGGACCAGAGTCGTGACTAGGCCGTGGACTTGCGGGTCTGCACTAGCCGAAAGCGCCTGGGACCACTCTCCTTGGCCAAGTACTTACCGAGGTATATAGAGTGACGAGAACACTCACGTACCCGGGATGTATATCAAAAGGTCTTTACACGTACCTGCGCTCTTGAGGTATATCGTAAGACCTGCCAAATAGGAGGGAGCCTTAAACCTTACCCTTTCCAGCCACGCTTGCATATAGGGGAGTCAGCCTAGAACACAAAGATTTTCTGCATGATTTTTAATGACCAACAGTCGTGAGAATCTAGTGAGCGAAAGCCCTGATTCCATGAACAAAGCAACTCAAGAGGAGAAAGCTTCCCGTGTTCTCAAATGATCTTTCAGAAAACTCTTTTCAAAATGATTTTTCAAAACTATAGACGGTCAGGGAACCCATGGAATTCCATTCCTACCCTACCTCTACACGGGGCTCTCAAGTTGTCGCCGTTGGTCTGCTTTTGATCTCACCTAAAAGAAAACTTCTTGTGTGTTTAGTTTTGTCCAGATCGATGTATTTCTGGATGAAGTCCGGCAAGTTCTAAATGATGTATTGTTGTGATTTTCCGGGAAATGTGCGCAATCGAATTTGTCCTTTTTTCCGACGCATCAGATATTCATTCCATCCTGGCCTCTGCGTGGGCAGGAAGAGATAGCACCGGGAGACTCATCAGACCAGATTCATCTGACAACATGGATCAGAATACTCCGAACCGAAATATGAACAACCAGTTCAACAACGCAGCGGATCCGCCGCCCGGTCCATTTTACCCAAACCCGGGAATGCCTCAGAACAATACCGTCGGGGGTCAACCACTGCATCATAATCCATCTCCCAATACCGATCCAAACTTGGCTAGCACAAGCGGAAACATGAATGCTCCGTTACCGAACCCTGAAGACATGTATCGAATGTTAATGAACCTGAACCAAAGCATGGCCATGTTACTAAGTGACAATCAAAACACTCGCACCAAGTTGGACGAGTTGACTAAAGGTCACCTGGCAGAACCACCGAGAGAAACTCCGATTATTCCTCCACCACCACCGCCACTCTCAGTCCATACGGAAGCACCACTGCCGTTCGAACAGTTGAACCAACCCAAACATATGCATGATCCAGTTGGCAATTGGTTACACCAAGATCTTACCAATCAAGCCCTCCACAAATGCAACCGGTCCACGAACCTTATCACGATCCATACTACGAACCAATAAGGAGGCCCATGAGTGTCCAAGGGGAGGGCCCCTCACCAATGGAAGGCTATCGGGGGGATAAAGACTTATCTGAACTTAAAGAACAACTGAAAGCACTTACCCAAAAGGTCGCCGAAAGTTCAAATGATTTGACTCAGTTGCAGAGTTACAATTTGTACCCCGAGGCTCATTATCCGGTGGGATTTAAGATGCCGTCGATTCCAAAGTTTATAGGAACATTGCCGCCGAAACTCCACCTGAAATCATATGTCCGATCCATGAGAATCTATGATGTTGGGGAAGCTGAATTGGCTAATTCTTTTCATCTTACGCTAGCTGGACCAGCTCAGAGTTGGTTTTTGAACCTTGAAAAACATCGGGTTAGATCGTGGCCAGCCATCGTCCAAGAGTTTGTGGCACAGTACAAAACCAACGAACATCTTAAAGTCACAAGAAAACATTTGGAGATGGCTAAACAAAAAGAGAATGAAAGCATTAGTGAATTCGTTACAAGGTGGAGAGAAATGGCAGCCCAAATGGTGGAGCGCCTAGATGAAGAAGAACAATTGGGAATGATAGTGAAAAATTTGAAACCCGAAATTCGGGCTCAAATGGGTCATCAGTTCTTTAGCAGGTTTAAGGCTCTACTCCACGTGGGTAACGAAATCGAGGAGGACCTAGCCAAACAGGCCGAAATCAAGAAGTCTGCCTCTCAATACAAAAAGACTTCTACATCCGCTGTCAATCAAGTAACATCCTATGGGTCCTATGGTAGAGGATACTCCAACAACCCTTATGGTCAAAGCTCTGTGAAAAACATTGAGGATTATCCTACACCGGGGTATCGTAACAACAATAATAACAACCCCAGGACATTTGATCAGAACCACTCACGGGATCGACACTTTTCACAATTACCGGGACCGTTGGGAAAAGTTTTTTGAGCAACTGAAAGAAGCTGGGATTATGTACCCCATGAATCCGAGACCTCTACCACAACAGATACCGCCTCATTGGAACATGAATGAGCGATGCGAATATCACCAAGGGCTTGGGCACACTACTGATAGTTGTATGGCTCTATGGCATGCAATTCAAAATCTAATCGATAGCAAGAGAATCCCAGATCCGTCAGCCCCAAATGTTGCCAGAAATCCCCTTCCTAATCACCGAATCAACGCTATCGAGGAAGATTTAGAATTACCAAATCCTGTATTCCTGATTAAATCTGCCGTGAATACAGACAATGTTGAAGTGTTAAAATTTGGCCGTTTAAAGCCTTCACCCATAGTCACCGAATGCCTTCCCCCAAAGTCCCAGAAAATCGTTAAAGATACCGAAGATGAAACCTCATTAGGACTTTGTGTTGATGAAACTCGAACCACGCGGTCACAAGAGCTATTTAGCCCAAAGGTTAGGGGCTGGATGGAACAAATGAAGTTTATACCCGGTCTTGGGCTTGGCAAACAAAATCAAGGCATCGCCCACTTTCCACGGCTTGGGGGCAATCCGAGGCGACAAGGTCTCGGATTTAACCAAGAAAAGGCAGTAAAAAGAGACATCCATCGAAGTCTGCATTCTTCACAAATAAACATGATCGCTTTTGATTGGAGCAAAGTTTCGCAAATTGAGGACAAGTCACCTCCGACTCCCGTTGAGGTAACTGAAAAAGCAAATGATCCAGTCGCGACATGGGTCCAACAGTTGACCCGTTCTGGGAGAGTTTATCAGCCGCCAGGTGCCAAGCAATCTACTGATGGCACTGTTCCTAAAGAACCAACAAAAGATCCGGAAGAAGGGCGTGTTGTTGAACAGTTGAAGAAAACACAAGCCCAAATCTCAATTTGGGGACTCTTAGTAGCGTCTAAACCACATCGGATGGCTCTAATGAAAATGTTAGACGAATCAGTTATTCCTCTGGAATCTACCCCAAATGAGTTAACAGCAATGATCGCTTCAATGGGGATACAAAAGCAAGTACTTGGGTTTTCTGATGAAGATCTGTCACCGCTTGGTCGGGATCATAATCAAGCCCTACACATCACCGTCGTAGCCTGTGGCATGTCTATACCTTATGTTCTTGTGGATAACGGTTCTACGATTAATGTGTGCCCGCTGAAAACCGCTGTTCGTTTGGGTATTGACTTAACTACAATGGAAGAATCGCCAGTCACGGTCAGGGCATACGACAATACCAAGAGAGAAGTACTGGGTTCCGTCATGCTGAGTATGCAAATAGGGCCGACCACGTTTACCACTGAGTTCCAAGTCATTGACATTCCATCAAGCTTCAACTTGTTATTGGGAAGAGTTTGGCTGCATGAGGTCGGGGCACTCCCTTCTTCACTTCATCAAAAAATGAAAATACCGTTCAACGGCGACATCATTATCGTTAAAGGAGATCCTGAAAGGACAATAATGCCAAAAAATTTGCCTGTATTGGGAATCGGAAGCCAAGATGTCCAACTCGTGGGATTTTCGTATGAGCCGAAGGTACAAACTCTCACCACCCAAACTGTGAATTACCTACCCCCCGATGACATGGCTACCATGAAAGTGCAAGTTGTACAGATGATGAGAAATATGAAATTCTTACCGGGAATTGGCTTGGGAAAACACAAAGCCGGCATCGCGCAAATGATTGAACCATACCGACAACCGAGTCCTCTTGCTGGGTTAGGATATACGGGAGATGATGACCGTATAAAAAGTGCCGTATTCACTGACAGATCATTAAATGGGTGGTTCATGAAAGAAGGTGAAGACTTCCCTTACTGCGGATTTCAAGAGCCATGGGTAAATGAAGAGGGAAAGCGCCAGCCAGGATTAGAAATCTTTTTCGAAGAAGACTTGTATGTGAGCGAAGGTTTCACTCATACCTTCTCATCAAAGCTGAAAATAACCAAGCCACCTGCTGAGCCACTGGAAGAAGAAGAAATGTTGGGCGACATGTTTGAGGTTATGGCAATTGAGGAAGAAGACTATCTCGATGACCCTGTACATCTCATACGGCCTGTTGAAGAGGAAAAGAAGAAAAAGAGATAGAGGAATGCTGATAGAAATGTACAAGAGTTAGAATGTATGCTATCTATGCCAAATGATGTTTCTATCAATAAAATTGACAATCTTTCTCCTTACTTTGATTCTTGTGATGTTGAAGTTATGAATGAAAATTTGAATGACGAACAAAGAATACAACCTATTGAAGGGGACACGGTCACAATAATTTTGGGAACAACCGACGATAAAAAAGAGATAAAAATTGGGGCCGAATTAAGTCATGATGAAAAAACAGACTTAGAAAATTTGTTGAAAGAGTTTGTTAATGTTTTCGCTTGGTCATACGCGGATATGCCGGGTTTAGATGCCAATATTGTGATGCATGAAATTCACACTAAACCTGAATGTAAACCTGTCAAGCAAAAGTTAAGAAAACTAGTACCTGAATGGTCGCTCAAGGTAAAGGAAGAAGTCACAAAGCAATTGGATGTCGGATTTATACGAGTTGTTGAATACCCTACTTGGTTGGCCAATATAGTGCCAGTGCCAAAAGCCAATGGCAAAGTACGGGTTTGTGTCGATTATCGCAATTTAAATGCTGCATGTCCTAAAGATGATTTTCCACTGCCAAACATGATCTCATTGTTGACAACACCGCAAATCATGCTTTAAAATCATTCGTCGATGGGTTTGCCGGGTATAATCAAATCAAAATGTATCATGATCATCAGGAAAAGACGGCCTTTATGACACCATGGGGTACTTATTGTTACATCGTCATGCCGTTTGGGTTGAAAAATGCCGGGGCTACATATCAGCGAGCCGCAACTACTCTATTTCATGATATGATTCATAAGGAAGTAGAAGTGTATGTCGACGACATGATCATCAAATCATTAGACCGTGCAAGTCATGTGGAAACTCTTCGTGTCTTCTTTGAATGGCTTATGCAATTTCAAATGCGTTTGAATCCTCAGAAATGTGTATTCGGGGTCACCAAAGGCAAGATGCTGGGGTATATAGTCAGCAGAAAGGGAATCGAGGTTGATCTGGCAAAGGTTAAGGCTATTCAAGAAATGCCAGTTCCTAAAACTGAAAAGGAAATTCGGGGTTTCCTCGGGAGGTTACAGTTCATCAGCAGATTTATTTCACAATTGACTCGAACATGTGAACCAATTTTTAAGTTACTCCAGAAGAACTCGGATAGGCAATGGAATGAGCAATGCCAGGAAGCCTTCGATAAGATCAAGCAATATTTGTCTAAACCGTCAGTCTTAGCACCTCCCCAAGTGGGCATTCCGTTGATACTATACATGTCAGTCAATGACACATCAGTTGGGGCAATGTTAGCACAGCATTTGTTGAAGACAAGAACTGAACAGGCAATATACTACCTCAGCAAAAAGCTTTCTCCAGGAGAACAAAATTATACGACTTTAAAGAAATCATGCGCTGCGTTAGTTTGGGCTACCCAGAAGTTGCGACATTATATGTTGGTATTTTCCGTGATCTTGATCTCTCGTCTAGATCCCTTGCGATACCTATTCGAAAAGCCGATGTTGACTAATCGAATGGCTAAATGGATGTTCCTACTTTCAGAATTTGACATTTCTTATATCACTCAAAAGGCCGTCAAAGGGCAAGTCATAGCAGATCACCTAGCGGGCAATCCGATCATTGATGCTGAGCTACAGGATTTTGAATTTCCCGACGAAAGTATCATGGAAATTACAGAAAATGATGAATGGAAAATGTATTTTGATGGGGCTTGTAATCGAAACGGGAATGGAATCGGGATCCTACTAATTTCACCAGATCAGACACATGCACCTATGTCTTTTCGATTGGAATTTCCCTGTACCAACAATATCGCAGAATACGAAGCGTGCATTGTAGGGTTAGAAATTGCTTTGCAAAAAGGGGTTCGCAAAATTCAAGTGTTTGGAGACTCCGCTCTCATAATTCATCAGATCTTGAAAAAATGGAAGATCAAAGAGGAAAAACTTGTGCCTTTCTTAACCCAACTCGAAGAAACTTCTGAGAAATTCGACTGTATTGAATTCTTTTACATCCCGAGAACACAGAACAATTTTGCTGATGCCTTAGCTACTCTCGCCTCGATGATCGAAATTCCGGGGGAGAAAGAAGAAATTCAAATTCAGATTCAAAGACGGATGAATCCGGTATTTTGCCTATCACTCGAGGTTGAACGTGGAAATGAGATCGATCAGAATGTTTGGTACTACGATATCTGGCAATTACTTAAGCATGATGAATACCCGCCAAATATCGATAAAACCACTCGGGTTACACTTCGCCGACTTGCATCCCGGTTTATCATCTGTGCGGGGAAATTATACCGAAGAAATGATGACGGTATACACCTTCAATGTCTCGATGAAGAAAAATCCCGAGCAATGATGGAACAAATCCACAGTGGAGAGTGTGGTCCATATATGAGTGGTCACACATTGGCACGAAAGATAGTCCGTCAAGGGTATTACTGGTTAACGATGCAAAAAGATTGTTTTGACTATGTCAAAGGATGTCACCAATGTCAAATATACGCCAAGGCACAGAAGCTTCCACCAAAAGAATTGTATCATATGACATCTCCTTGGCCATTTTCCATCTGGGGCATCGACATAATTGGTAAGATCTCGCCAAAAGGAAGCAATGAGCATGAATATATTCTGGTAGCCATTGATTATTTCACCAAATGGGTTGAAGCTGAGTCTTACAAAGATTTGAATGCCCGGAAAGTAGCTCGATTCATTCGTCAAAACATTATATGCCGATATGGGGTGCCACATGAGATCATATCCGATAATGGGACGCATTTTGATGGTGAAGTCAACGAAATCATGGAAGAGTACGGCATCAAACGCCACAAATCTTCTCCGTATCGTCCGCAAACAAATGGGGCCGTTGAAGCTACTAATAAGAATTTAAAGAACATCATTAGTAAGATGATCAGATCCGGCAGAGATTGGCCCGAAAAGCTCCCATATGCACTTTGGGGATATCGAACTACTGAGAGGGTTTCTACGGGATCAACACCTTTCTCCCTTGCATATGGAATGGAAGCAGTCTTACCGGTGGAAATGGAAATACCTTCTTTACGGGTTGTCTTGGAAAACGAAGTCACTGAAAGTGATTGGATAAAGGCGCGATATGAGGAATTGGCAATGATTGATGAAAATCGTTTGAGGGCTTCGTATCAACATCAAGGGTATCAAAAATGTGTTGCTAAAGCCTTTAATAAAAAGATCCGAGACAGAAACATCATAGTCGGAGATTTAGTACTCAAAGAGATCCGTGAACCAGCCCGAGACCCACAAGGAAAATTTTCACCAAAGTGGACAGGCCCTTACATTGTTACCAAAATCCTATTAGGGGGTGCCGTGCTTCTTACCGACATTGATGGTCAAGAGTTGAACTTACCAGTCAATCTAGACCGATTGAAGAAGTACTACCAGTAAGCTTGTATTCATGAACTACGAAGACCTGAGCCCCCCCCCCCCCAAAAAAAAATAAAAAAATAAAATAAAAAAAAAGAAGTTATTATCTGGGGAAACGTAGGCAACCTGAATATCAGGCCCGGTCTATTCATTGTAATAAAATTCATCCATTTGAAAGCAAAAAAGGGGGGACAGAAAGAGATTTTCCATATAATCAAAGTCAAGCTACTACATACTTTTCCATGTAAACAAAACCTACATATATCAAGCTCCTACATACGTCTACTACGGGTCCATCTACCTACATACAAAAAGCTTTCATGGAGAAGCAGTGTAACCAAACCTAACCTAAAGCCATCAATCGTCCGCAGAATATAAGATCCTCTCTCGCTCCATGGTATGATAAGAAGCGAGAACTGTCTCATCTGTCACTCCGGAATCCGCAAACCGAAACCATCTCATCATCATAGGCTCATGCTCAATGGTCTGGCAAACCCGACGCCAGATATGCAACACGACATCAGACCGAGTCGCCCGGGTAATGCCAACCTCTCCTGCACGAAATCGTCGAACATAGCGGGTGGACCACAAGCTCTGCAGCGTAGTCTCCAATCTCGGGGTGACGGGAAGAGCCACCGAAGAGAAATCTCTCAGTGGAAGGGGTATACTCAGAGGAACACCAAACTGTCTCGTCAGCCTCCCGGGTATATAGAAAGATGTCTCCCTCAAACCGCGAAATCGAAGGTAGTTCTGCCCACCCTGCTCGTAATCATAGTCCTCATACGCCACCATGGAACCTCCCAACGAATCGAAGAAGAGGACTCAGAAAAACGGACAGCCCAATCATATGATGACAGACGATGAATCCGGGCATAATCAGGACGCTGGAAGAAGTGTCGAGAGTCCCAGGGAAGCCGAGTCTCCAGGTACCGAAATCTCTCAGTAACCCACATGTATAACAGATATGGGCTACCCCGAAAGTGGCTAAGTCGGCACTGAACCACGGCATCCAGACCATTCAGTGTCTCCGCCAGTAAGATGGGAGTCACCAAATGGCCACATCTAGCCTCAGACACCACCCGAATAATAAGAGGATCAACCATAATCGCATCATCAGTAACTAACAGCATCTGAGAAAAAGTAAAGATCATACAGGCAGCAATCCGACCTGAAAAATAAGCCGGATCATCGCCATGCTGCAGGAAGAAATCAGCCAGGCGACGCAAGTGGAGCCGTCCGTCTACAATCATCGGTCTCCACTCGCTCTCTCGCAAACCCAAAAACTCCGCCAGCATAACCCGAGGGCTCCTCGCATCCCGCAAAGACGCCAACGGCCATGAGAGGTCCTGGCGCATCAGCAAAGTGAACTCCTCGATCGTAGGGCAGAGCTCGTCTAACCCAATATGAAAACAATGATCCTCAGCATCCCAGAACTCAGTAAGACTAAGCAAGAAAGAAAAGTTAATATCATGCGAACACCAACGGTGAAGATGGCTCAGATCGCCCCAGTTGAGACCGCAATCAGCCTCGGCTAAGGATACAAAATCGGTCAAAAGGGAGAAAGAAGCATGGGTATGAAAAGTGGACATGATGATAGAGCAAGAAGAGTGGTTTTAGGCTAGAAGGATAGAGTGAATAGTGATCTTGATGAGGAAAAAAGGACAAATTCACGCTCTTTTTATAGCAAAATTGCACAGGCCAACCGCACGGATGGCAGCCAACCGTACGGCTGGCCTACCAACCGTACGGCTGGCTCCCAACCGTACGGCTACCCCTTGCGGGTAGGGCGTGCGGTTGGCTCTTCCCCTTGGCCAAAAATCTCCGTTTTTCCAAATCTTTGTTTTCCAAAATTCTTCTTCACAATAATACATTATGGTATGAATGTTGCCAGACTCTATTCAGGAAGAACGATCCATTCATTGCATGCATATAAATTTAATAATCACTTGCCAACACGAGTACTTGACCATTTTCGTAATTAAAATTCAGTCACTTTTAACAATTTTGCCAATGCATATAATTAATTAATCATCTTTCATTTTATTCAAGTTCAAAATGTTTTTACCAACATGTGTTATATAACCATTTCTTCCGAACACACTCACAATAATATTAAAACATTCACAACACATCACACGCAAACATGTTTTATCTAAAGAAGCATAATTTTTTATTTTCATTATCAAAACCGGTCACACTAATCAACCAACATTTTTTCCTAACAAAACAAACACATTTTAAATTAACCACTAAAGTAACAAAGTTTTTTTTATTAAAAGTCAAAACATAAATTAACTACTTAAAATGTCTTTCCTAAAACAAAACCATCACTCAAAAATGTCAACGCTGATGGGAAGGGGGAGGATCCATCGTGCGCGGTCGCTTCGCTTCTGTTTCTCCAGCACCCTCCGCTGGGCTCTCCGAGACCGCACGACCCTCGCCATGAGGAGAAGGACCAAGCCGGGATGTACGCCTCGACTGCTGGACTGACTGGGACGGCGCCACCGATCGGGAACGCGAGCGTGACGAGTGGTAGCTAACAGTCGTATCGCCCGCCAAACGCCTACTGTACCGCCCCATGTAATCCGTCGGAAAAGGAGCCGCGAACGTCAGCAGTCCGTACATGTTGAAGTAGCTCCTCAGCAACTCAGCTACTTCGCAAAGTTGGAATAAGCCCATCTGCCACAAAACCAATTTGTTAGTTTTCATTTACAATAATTCACGTATACTTAACTTTTTAAAGGATAACATACCTCCTCGTCCGTGACGTGCGCTAGGGCCCCCATCCGCTCGTCGTCCACAGGAATATCGGGAATCCAGTAGCTCTTCGGTAAGCCGAGATCCAGGTAAGGAATGTCCCGCGGGTACTCCGGAAGCGAGTAGGACGTCGGCGCCCCACCAGCCTGTGACGGACCAGCTCCACCAGTGCCGCCCGCCGGGGGTGTGTCCTCCTCGGTATCCTCTCCTATCTCCGGCTCAGGCGCCACCGCTTTGCCTTTCCCCTTGTCGCCGCCCTCACCGGTCGGAGTCTGACCAATGCCTGCCTCCACCCCTAACTGCGCCTCCCTCTCTCCCAACTCCCGGAAGACGATTCCACGAGCAGCTCCTGATGAAGGGGTAGACAGGGAATACGGCCTCAACCCCACTGACCCGGCGCCAGGCGACCCAACGGGTGTCCGCAGCAATGGCGAGAAGGATAAATGCTGGGACCAATCCATATCTCCTGGCCCAAACACAGGGGACGATCCCGACATCGACCCACGACCCTCTGGCGTCTGCGCCGCCTCCAACATCTGTCTAATGTCCTCCGACGACAGCTGAGGTGTCCTCCCTGCCATCGCCGGTGGAATGGGCGGCCTCGATATGGGACTACCGCCTCCCAATGGACTCCTCCAGCCCCTCGTAGCCCTACCTCGCCCGGGCGAGACCGCAGCAGTCGGCCCTCGCCCCCTCCTCCGCCTGACCCAACAGGGGGCGATCCACCGTTGCCTCCTCCCAAGGGGATCTCCTCCGACCCCCCTTCGTCGTCCTCCTCCTCCTCCACATGCTGCGGCTCCTCATCCCTCTCGCCATGCGGATCTTCATCGTCCGAATCTGCAATCCCCTTCGCCATCCGGTTCGGCGCAGGAGCGGGCTTGTGTGGGACCCTCTGTGAGATGTACAGCTGCCCCCGGATGAACAATGGATCTCCCCCGACGGCAGCGTATCTCGCATATATCACCCGGCCACGCACGCCCTTCATCTCCCTCATCAAATAGCGATGCGCTAACGTCCCGTACTCCCCCTCAACCAGTAAGCCCTCTATCGGGACCCCTCCCAAGAACGAAGCCCGCTCCTCTGAAGACAGCATGACCGGTCGCCTCATCGCCGCTGGAGGCCAGGCCGGAACCCTAAAACCTAGCCCGGGAGTGTGCTGCCGCACCACGCGTCCCCCTAGGTAGAAAGCCGCACTGTACTCATGCAAAAATAGTCGCCTCGAGCGAGCCGCCGCCAACGCATCTGCATACCCCCACTGTTGCGTCACGAATGCGGGCCATGGGCCCCACTGCACCTGCCACATTGAACATACGCTAATAAATAACTCAACTTTCTTTTTCAAAATATATTTTAAATCTTAGTTAAGTCAATCTCATACCCGATCTAGCTGGAGGCCTGAGATGTCACCCGCACTGACGTCCGGGGTCAGATACCGATACACCCCAACTATGTTCCCGCTGTAATACCGTCTGAAGAGCGGGAACTCATCTGCGAAGGTCGGGTGCAAATGGATCTGACCAATACCCTGATGGGTATGCGCAATAAACCACATATGTTGCAAATTATCACATTTTTTCGGAAAAAACCGTCAATGTTTATAATCACACGCTTTTCTCATAAAAAGATAATTGAGTTTTTTTAATTTAAAGTAAATCACCTCCCAAAGTGTAACCAGCCCGCGGTGATTGAGCTCCATATGCCGGCACACCAAGTCCATCGACTCGTACAGCACCGCCAATACATAACCTCCCCAGGCAAATGTGTACAGCTGATCGAAGAACCACAAGTACGGCAGTCACCATAGCCGTAGGTTGTCGCCGCCCCGTGCATAGAAGAAGTCGTGTATCAATAGTAATATAAAGCACCGAGACAGCTGTCGGACCTCCTCCCGTGTCATCGGTCGGTCCCCAAACCTCTCACTCTCCGCCTCAATATGCTGCACCATCGCCGTGTGAGGTATCCCGTCTGCCACAATCCGGCTCGGTCTCCAACCTAGTGCCGCACCCATCCCATCTAGTATGACTCGTAACCGAGGGTTGGGCACCAAAGCCTCCCCCCCAAAAGCCAGTCCCGTCAGCACGAACACGTCCTCTGGGGTCAGCGTCATCTCGCCCCAACTCCAATGGAAGGTGTGCGTCGTGTCCCACCATCTCTCTCCCAGTACTGTCGGCAGACTCACTGATCGCTGGAACTCTCCGCCAGGCAACACCTCGATAAAACGTCCGAACGGGGTCGCGCTCAAATAGGCCCTCACCAGCGGGGGTACTGATCTCGTAGCTCGGGCGCGGCACGTGTGATACCGCGGCAGTGTCCAATCCTCTGTAACAATCATGTGTTTTAATAAAATTTAGAACTCACTATTTAATACTGGATAATACAGATTTTAAGTAAACTATGTTAAGTATGTCGATTATGGCAAGTAATTATTAAATTTATCATATTTCATGCATATCATGACATTGCATATTTTAACATCATATAGCATAAAAATCAGAGCATACCCTAGTACGGCGGCGGATCTCGTGTGCCGCAGGCTCCATCAGTAGCCACTCCCGTCCCTCTCCCGGAGAGATCAAGGGCACGTCACGATACATCGCTCGCTGCAGCGACCCGTCTGCCCCCAATGGCCCCTCCCAAGCCACCCCCTCCCAATCGTCATGGTGGCTAGTGCATATCAGTCGTCCATCCATCATCGCCGTGATGGAGTCCATCTCGTCGCCCGAAAGTAGCTCCAGCACCTCCCCGCCCTCCGGTGGGCCCCCCATCATCATAAAAGCGAAGATAGATAGTAGCCTCGCAAATGCCATCGCTCACACTCGTGTAAAAATTCACAAAATATTTTTGCAAATTGGATATTTGTATGCTAGAAAGAGAAGTTGCAAAGAGAAGTGGTGAGAATGATTCAAAACAGGCCACTATTTATAGGAAATAGGAGCTAGCCGCAGGCTAGCCAGCCGTACGGCTAGGGGGTCAAACCCTGCGGCTACCCCGTGCGGCTACCCTCATTTTTGACCAGTTTGACTTAAAAAAAAAAGTGAAGGGAAAAATAAACACAGTTCTGAACCAATCTTTCCCAACACAAGAGGATCAAGACTCACACACAAGCACGGAATGACTGATCAAAGCCCAAAGTTCGACACTCCAAGGACTGTGGAGGAACCGAAGTTCAAAAGGATAGATCTATTGTCCGGAAGGCTCGAATCTGATTTATAAACAGGGAAGGTGTAAAAGAGGAATCGGGTACAAGAAAAAATTGAAAGAGTAGAAAAGGGTAAAATCCCGTTGGTCTAAGAGAGGAAAAAGTGAGGAAAAGAAAAATAAAAATGAAGGAAATCGACAGGGAGAGCCACACTAAGAGTGACAGCTGTGCCAAAAGGTAGAGGGCTACATCTTAGGTGACTAAGGCTCCTGTCTTGGAAAAAGCCAAGAAAGAAAAGGCAAAGTAAAGTCCGAAAGCCCAAAAATAAAAATGGCCGGATAATCAAATGAGGGAGCAATAAGGGTATCGAAAAACAGAAAACGATACAGGACCAGCATCTTCCCTGTAGAAAAAATCAGAGGGTAGCTTGAGGATGATTGGGAAATCCCAGCAAAATTCTATCCCCACAACCGAAGAGAGGAACACTGAAGGTAGAGAAAAGTCAGATCCCAAAATTCAAGCACAACGGTCTGAATGTCTTAGGAAAGGTTGATTCAAAATTCTTATTCCCGATAAAGCCAAAGGTCAAAACTGAGGGTAGAAAAGAATGGGAAAGAAAAGGGCACTCCAACTTGCGAAACATTTCTCTCTAGCATGTTATTTTTAATAAACCAATAAAGCAGTAGCAGAGCCATGGCAATGAGACAAGGTTAGTAATTTTCTCGGATTCCTCTAAGTTAGGAATTCTTCACATTCCCCACGATGGGAAGTTTTTCGAAACCACTTTTCCCACGAAGGGAAATAACGACTCCACGTGTTCCCCACGAAGGGAATTTTCTCGGATTCCTTTGAGTTAGGAATTTTTCGCATTCCCCACGATGGAAATTTTTCCGAAACCACTTTCCCCACGAAGGGAAATAACGACTCCACGTGTTCCCCACAAAGGGAATTTTCTCAGATTCCTCTGAGTTAGGAATTCTTCGCATTCCCCACGATGGGAATTTTTCTGAAACCACTTTCCCCACGAAGGAAAATAACGACTCCACGTGTTCCCCACGAAGGGAATTTTTCTCGGATTCCTCTGAGTTAGGAATTCTTCGCATTCCCCACGGTGGGAATTTTCTACGATCCCCTTTCCCCATGAAGGGAAATAACCTTTACCGCCTATTCCCCACGAAGGGAATTTTTCTCGGATTCCTCTGAGTTAGGAATTCTTCGCATTCCCCACGATGGGAATTTTCTCCGATCCCCTTTCCCCACAAAGGGAAATAACCTTTACCTCCTATTCCCCAAGAAGGGAATTTTTCCTGGATTCCTCTGAGGTAGGAATTCTTCGCATTCCCCACGATGGAAATTTTCTCCGATCCCCTTTCCCCACGAAGGGAAATAACTTGTACCGTGCTTTCCCCAAGAAGGGAATTTTTCCTGGATTCCTCAAGGTAGGAATTCTTCGTATTCCCCACGATGGGAATTTTCTCCGATCCCCTTTCCCCACGAAGGGAAATAACTTGTACCGTGCTTTCCCCACGAAGGGAACACCTTTATCCCCGCACTCCCCACGATGGGAGTTTTCAAACTTCTCAAAAGACATTGATTTCTTCTGACTCTAGATCCCCTCAATGGGATGCATCACAAAACCTCAAAACACTCTTTTTGGGATACCTTTAAAGCACTTTTCCGTTACAATCATTTGGACCCAACAAATTGTCGAAACTTCTCCCGTAGAGTCTTATGCACTGAGGGTGGTGTGCCATTGAGGGTAGCATGCCACTGGTTTTTTTTTTATAAAACAAGCATTTTGCATTAAGTGTTGAGTCATCATGCATATAGAAGACCGTTAGGAAAGACTCCATTTTCGGCCGCTTTGGGAGTTTAATATAACCTTTGTTGCCTCTTCGCTTACTAGGATGGGGATCGACCTGCCCGGTCAGGTCACGGGGCGCGGGGCAGCGCCCCGTTAGAAAATTAGGTTTTTCCGAGTGTTCCTGTGCACTTTTGTGAGCCAACCGCAGCCCCCAGCCGCAAGCCCCCAGCCGTACGGCTACCTGCCAGCCGTACGGTTGGCACCTAGCCGCACGCCCCAGCCGCACGCCCCTGCCGCACGCCCCAGTCGCACGCCCCAGCCGCATGCCCTGCGGCTACCCCCAACCGCACGCCCTGCAGCTACCCCCTGCGGTTGGGCTCCTTTGGAGCGTTTTTGGCGAAATTTTTGCTATAAATAGGACCCTTGGGGTCCCATTTGGGAAGCATCAACATTCAATAGTATTTTTAGTAAGTAGGAACTCTGTCAAAATCTTTAGAGAGTCATTTTTAGAGAAATTCTGGGAGAAAATTAGAGAGAGAAAAGGCTAGTGAGACGAAGTCAGTGAGAGAAAGCTTTAGAGAAAGAAAGTTCTAGAGAGAGAAGGAGGCAAGGCAACAAGGCAAGGCTCTTATTCTTCAGGCGCGTCAGGTACGTTATTCTGCCACTCTACTAATTTCAATACCGCATTTGAATTCATTTTTAATACAGAAAATTAGATAACTTGCAAAGAAGTTCACTACTTTCAAAATAAATCCTTTCTAAATTTTACAAGAAAACTAAAATCCGTTTTGACACGTTTTCAAAACAAACAAAAATACAAAAAAAAAAAAGTTTCCAAAAGAAAGGAACTACGAGACTCTGATTTCATTCTACGAATGAATACGTAGGCGCTCGCAAAGCTCGAGTCTGATTTCAAAATATTATTTTAAACTAAATTTATCCAGAAAGGACTATTCTGAAAACCATTCGAACCACTTGCAAGATATCTAAAATAGGAATTAGATACATGATCCATTAAGAGACCGAAAGGGCGAATTGGGTGCCTAACACCTTCCTAATTCGTAACGTAGTTCCCGAACCCTAGCAAAGTAAATTTTCAAAATAAATCTCTGGTTTCAAACGTATGAAAGATAGTTCGTTTTCGAATTATCCTTCGTACAATCTTTTGTTTGTTTTCTCGTAAAACAAACTGGCGACTCTACAAATACGTTTTCAAATCAAACCGAGAACGAGGACTCTTTCTCTCGGGTCGCGGGTCCGGATGCCCACACAAGTTCCCTTATCATGTGTCATTGCTTGGTTTTCTGCTTTGGCTAGACCTTGTAGCTTAGCTTCTAATTGGTCAAAAAATGCATTTTTTCGTCCAAAATACACCCCGATTTAGCTTGATATAATTGTGGAATTGCTAAGAATAAAAGGATGTTTAGATCCTTGACCGTAGTTACAGCAAGAGGTTGGTCGGGTCACCGAAAAAGTTATGTTCGTTGTTTGGTTGTTATTGTATATGCTTCAATCTTCCTAAAAATTGGAACTGGGATGCACAAGACCTTGATATCCCTAATAGACTCTGTCAATGAATGAATAAGTCTTTCTGGAGTTTCTAACATCCTAGCGAGTAGATGACTCTACAGCATGCTAGCGCATTTTGAAAAAAATGGATTTTGATAGGGTAGCAAAATAGTGTTTTCACAGGCCCTTTTAGCCTATATATTTTGGTGAAACAAAGAGACTAAGACGATAATGGAGACACTTCACTTTGCGACTCTCGCATGAATCCTCATGATGTTTTGAAAAAAAAGTGATGCAACATGCACTTAAGCTCTCTTTGATGGCCGCACTACTTCTCGATACAAGACTTGGCTGGGGAATGACACGTAATCTCTAAAATGGACCCACCGGATCAAGGTTTTCTCCACAAGGAGATGCGTTGCATGGTTTTTATGGAATATGTGTGGTATGGTAAACTGTCTACTTTAGCAGATGTGTAAGAGCCGCATAGAGGCTTTGACCGCCCTACTTAAACGAGTGAGGAATGCATAGTGGGGTAGACCACCCAACTTTAGCACATTGTGTAAAAATCGCATAGAGGGGTAAACAACCACCTCGCTTCATTGAAATGTGTGTAAAAATCACCTAGAGGGGTTAACCACCCTGCTTTAGCAAAATGTGTATGAAAACTGCATAGAAGGGTAGACCGCCCTGCTTTAGCGAAATGTGCATGTGAAGGTAGCGATCCATCAGGGATTCTGGGGATGTGTGTAGCAATTTTTAGAAAGCTAGCCTCTGAGTAGTGATTTCTTCCATTTTTAAGGTCTCGTACTGGTTAGGATTTGACTTGCTTATTGGATGAGATAGTGTATTCCCACTGGATAGGGTGATTAGGTGAAATAATTTGCCATGAGTAGGATGTTGTACTCCTCTTGGGTGGGATGGTTGCACCTGCATAGATGATACTGAAGTAGAATACTCCCACTAGTAGGGATGCTTCCTCTTTTTGCATGGCTAGATGTTGTACTCCCATAGGCAAGCAAGAACGGTTCCACTAGCTGAGTAATGCATTGTAGCGTTGTTGTACTCCCACTAGCAAGGACAGTTCTTCTTATTTTCCTAGATGATGTACTATCACTGGCATCCATGGTTTTTCTAACTGAGAAAAGTAAGGCAGGGATGTTTCTTGCTATTATAGAATGTATAGTTGTGAACACCCATTTTGCGATTCTCGTAAGAATCAAATTTGTTTCAAAAAAGTACTATATTCCTGTCGAGTCCTAAACTCACTAGGATGTTTGAAACTCCCGAAATACTTAGTCATTCATTGAGGAAGTCTATCAAGGAAATCGAGGTCTTGCACATCCTTAATTTAGTTTTTAGGACGATCGGAGCAAAATTGACAACAATTGAGCAGCAAATAGGACCTTTTGGCGTCCAACCAACCCCGTGATGCAATTCTTGATGGAGACACTTCATTAACTATGTCGAGAATCAACCTTGGTGGAAACGCCTTCTTCAACTTTCTTCGTTAAAGAAACTACAATTTAGATACAAAGGTCCTATGCCTCCATT
Source organism: Lonicera japonica (assembly GCA_021464415.1). Taxonomy (NCBI): domain Eukaryota; kingdom Viridiplantae; phylum Streptophyta; class Magnoliopsida; order Dipsacales; family Caprifoliaceae; genus Lonicera; species Lonicera japonica. The sequence continues at coordinate 62,074,485 of CM038467.1, forward strand.
TAAGGAGTTCACACATAAACTATTATATCTAAACTGTAAATAAAGTTACATAGATCCTATGCCTCCTTTTAAGGAGTTCACAAATCTGATCTAAATTTAATTTACAACCATGAATAAAACCCAAATCATCATGCACATTAAAATTAACCATGAATAAAACCATCGTGGGATCCAATCACATATAACATAATTACGTGACCATAATAGCGGAATAAGAACACTGCAAAACAAGGGTTAGCGAGTTCTACGTTCTATCCAACAACAACATGGCTAGTTCAATCCGTACGCAGTATCAAAGAAAACCAATCGCTCTGATACCAATTGATGGAAACATAAATACAGGATCGTTTGATTTTGTGTATAGATTGAACAAAATACTTTTCCTAAAACCCTATAAGAATAAAGGGATTTCACCTTTGTGGATCATGCAAAGGTTCCATACGAGGAGACTAGGGTTTGAAAGCATCAAATTGCGATTTGGTCAGAATTTTTTAATTCTCGCTGGGCTGCGAAAAACAATTGTTTTCGACACTGAAACGATTTCTGATCGTCCCGATTTTTTGCGAAATAAAATTAACTTTGTGTTTCGAATGACATATTCAAAAATTAGCCCGATCCAACAGTGTGATCAAAAGTTACGATTGATTTACGACTGCTGTGCCGAAAACCTAAAGATCTTCTATCGTATTCCTTCTGCCATCAAATTTTGCGCCGAGTGCGGGCTACGGTATCACCAAGATTTTATCCTCTCTTAATAGAGCAAACCCTAACACGTGAGAATTATTTTTATATTATAAGAGACAAGGCCGGCGTATATATAAGACTACGATATGTACCTTAAGGAGAAATAAGTGCTTTGGGCTTCCTATGAAAAGTTGGAATCCTAATTCCACTATGAATTAGTTCATTCCATAAATTATATTTCACACCACTAAAGAATTATAATTGCACTCCCATCCTTATCTCAAAATTATATTTCGAGCTCCTTATTATTAAATACTTATTATTCTCCCCACGTTAAGATTACAGATAACCGTCATTTAAATTAAATTACTAACAATTATATTTAAATGACTTCTTAATCCTTGAGCCTACCACTTAACTTATTTGACATGTCAGATTAACATAATCCACCTGTAGGGTTTGACATGATCAAAACTTATAAGCTTCTCAAGGGGTTATTATCAATCCCTATACCGGGACGTGGATTCTGTCAATAATTAATATTCGTCATACATATAGTGTCGTCATCCAATTCACGAAGATTATTGATGCATAAATGAATCTCACTCTTAATGAGTCAAAACAACAAACACTACTTATATATGTCTATTAATTATTTCAAGATTAAGAGAATAAGTAATCATAATAACCATGGAATTTTAAATTATTTTATATAGTCAGTATAAAAACAATTAACCTAAACTGGTCCTATTCAATACACACAAAGTGTACTAGGACAACGAGTTAAAACTATACCGTTTTCTATAGTCATGATAAACTACTAAAACTTGTGCTACAATCCTACCGATGGGTGTTCAATTCCATCTAAGACTATGAACCGTTAAACTTATATTCCACAAGAACCGATGATATGATCTTTTGTGTGTAATTTATACTCTATACACTAAATCATCTACTATATGGAATAAAAGACACACATGCACAATATTTAAATAAATAATATAATACAACCATTGCCCATAAAGATTCTCATTGTAATAGCAAAACCAAGTTTATAACATATCTAAACCAATAAGAAAATTATGTCTTTTAGTATATCACTCTAACAATCTCTCACTTAGACTTAAAACCATGCAGCTATGCATATCACTCCCATTTCCTTAACGTGAACACTCTATGTATTTTCCCTTCTTATGAATCCTCGACTCTTTCGAGTTCGCAGCCGTTTCACTATTATCAAAATAAAGTGAAATATCTTATAACACTGAATGTGCCACATCTAGATTCATATGGAAGTTCCTAAGCTAAATCGCTGCCTTAGCTGCTTCTAAAGCAGTCATATATTCAGCTTTCATGGTAGAGTCAGCAATGCCTGACTACTTGATACTCCTCCGACCAATGACTCCACATCTTAGAGTAAACACATAACCTGAAGTTAACTTTCTGGAATTCTAACTTTTGACTAAAAATTCTTGTTTGTGTATCCAACAGATACTAGACTGTTTGCCCGGTAAACCAACATAAAATCTTGAATCCTTTTAAGGTACTTAAGTATATGTTTTACCACAGTCTAGTGTTCTTTCCTTGGATTAAACTGATATCTGCTAACCATATCAATGGTAAAGCAGATGTCTGGTCTAGTACACAATATAGTATACATGAGGCTTTCCACTGCCGAAGCATAAGGAATTCCCGCCATCCTCTCTATCTCATCATGTATCTTATGACATTGATCTTGGATAGAGTGATTCCATACCTACAAAGGGAGAAACCCTTTCTTGGAATCTTGTATACTAACTCTGGCAAGAATTGTATCAATGTACGTACTTTGGATAAGCCCGACATCCTATTTTTCCAATCTCATATAAGCTTAATACCAAGGATGTGACTGGCTTCTCCTAAGCCCTTCATATCGAACTGACTTGTTAATTATACCCTCACTGAAGATAATATTCACATATCGCTTTCAATAAGTAAGATATTATCCACATACAAGACCTAAAATACCAATGCGCTTTGGCTACGCCTTTTGTACACATAAGACTCATTAATCAAAACCAAAAGATTTGATTGCATGGTCAAAACAGATGTTCCAAGATCTAGACACTTGCTTAAGCCCATAAATAGGCTTCTTTAGCTTGCACAACGTGTGCTTTTGGCCCTTTGCAATGAATCCTTCTGGTTGTATTATATAGATGCTTTTATCAAGACATCTATTAAGGAAACCTATCTTGACATCTACTTACCAAATCTCGTAATCAAGATGAGCCGCAATGGATAAGAGAATCCGAATAGACTTTGGCATGGCTACCGACAAAAATGTTTCATCATATTCGATCCCCTTCTTTCTGAGTGAACCCTTTCAGCAACAAGCCTTGATATAAACTCGTCTAATCTTCTCTATCTCTTACCACTTGCATTCGATAGGTTTTATCCCTTCGGGTGATTTTACAAGATCCCAAACTTTATTAGAGTACATGGACTCCATTTCAGATTTCATAACCCTTTGCCATTTTCTGTATCTTTATCTTGAAGTACTTCATTGTAGTTAAAAATCTCGTTTTTATTCATCAGGGACCTGGTCACAAGACTCTCCCAAGAACATAAAACGACCAGGTTGATGAACAACCCTCCCACTACGACAAGGCACTATTTTTGTTTATGTACATTGTGCAAATATTGAACATACTAACTTACTATCTACATGATGTGCTGGTTCAACAACCTATGTATTAGTGATTTGTTTAAGATGTGCATAAGTATCGGCAATTCTCCCACTACGACGAGGTAATAGAATGTCGATATCCATTTACTGTTGGTATTTCCTCTTGCACTAAAGGTATAGATGAATTGTGCCCTGTTTTTCTCTCCTCTCATTTCCGTTACAACAACACTACTCCTGGGCTTATGGTCTATGATATAATCATCTTCTAAGAATCTGGCATTGATAATAATAACATTATATTCTTGATGATTATTAAATAAACCACGCTTGGCTCCTTTTGGATATGCAACAAAGAAACACACTTTCGTTCTTGATTCTAACTTATCCGCATTACCTTTCAGCACTTGTGCTGGACTACCCTATACCCGAATATACAGCAAACTAGGCTTATGCCCAGTCCGTAATTCTATAGGTGTATTAGGTACTGACTTTGATGATACCAAGTTCAGAATATATGCAACTGTTTCTAAAGCATATCCCCAAAAAGAATCAGGCAGGTCTGAATAACTCATCATATATCTTACCATTTCTATAAGAGTCTTATTCCTTCTTTCTGCTACACCATCATGCTATGGCATCTCCGGTGCAGATAACTGGGATGCAATCACATTCTCTAATAAGCATTCCTTGAATTCTCCCAATAGGTATTCACCACCACTATCTAATGGTAGTGACTTGATACATTTTTTTAGACGCTTCTCCGTTTCTGTCTTGAATTCTTTGAATTTCTCAAAGACTTCAGACTTACGTCGCATTAAGTAAATGTATCTATACTTTAAATAATCATTTACAAATGTGGTGAAATACTTAAAGCCTCCTCTAGGCTGGGACATTCATGTGACCACACAAATCAGAGTGAACCAATTTTAATTGTTCTTTAGCGTTATAGCTTTTTGTCGAAAATGATATCTTAGTCATTTTACCTTCTAAATAGGATTCACAAACTGGAAGTGCCTCCACTTCCAATGAACCTAATGGTCTATTTTCGACCAGTTTTTGAATTATTTTTAGATTAATATGACCAAGGCGTAAGTGCCAAAAATACATTTAGTTCATTTTGAAGGTTCTTTTCTCTTAATTGGTAAACTATTAATGCTATTCAATTCACCCAGTTGTAGTACTGACAAGTCAGGATAATTAATGTAAAGATTAATCACTAATGTACTAGAACAAACAAACTATTTATTTTTTCTAATGATAACTGATTTATCATTAAAATAAACAAAATATTTTTTCTCAACCAATCTAGAAATGGAAATCCAATTCCTTCTAATGGAAGATATATATAGACATTCCTTAATCATTAATATCCTATTTTGACTAGACTGAAGATAAATATCTTCTACTGCAACTGTTGCCACATTCGTAGCTGCCCATATGTAAATTTTCCCTATTTTAAGTTATCTGGTTTCTTGGAACCCCTTCAAAGTATTACAGATATGATTAGTGGCTCCCGAATCTACACACTAGGTACTGGTAGATCGGACCACTAAACAAGATACAACAACAAATAGATGAAATTTACATATATTGTTATAATGGTTTAGGAAAGTGGGACAATCTTTCTTCAAATCACTTCCTACTGACAGTGAAAACACTGACCCATAGGCTTTTTTCACTCCTCTTAGAGGTTCAGCGAATGCTGCACGCACTGCTCCTTGTGGGACTGCAACTTATGCATTCTTCTTCTTCCTTACTTGCTTTTGAGCATAGAAGTTAAAGCTTTCTCAGCCACTGGAATAGCAACCAGCTTACCAAGGAGTTCCTGAACTACTTGAAATTCTTTAAGAAGTTTCAACAATGAATAAAGCTTATTCATGTTGTAATTTTGTCGGAATCTCTTAAATAAGTCCAGCTGCGACTTGAGAACGAAATCGACCTGAGTTTCCCCATCGATTTTAGCTCCAAAGATCTCTTAGTTCATTCAGAAGATCGATCATCTTCAAAATAAGATCCTTAACTTGGGTTCATTCAACAATAATCGTGTTCATGAGGCCTTTCATCGAAACCTGCCTTGCGGCATGATCTTGATCCCCAAAAATATCTTTGAGGTTTAGCATTATGTCATAGGCGGTGGCAAAAGACTAATGCTAATGTTGTAGCACATTTGACAAAAATGCCAGAATGTAAAACCACGCCATCTCATCAGCATTTTTCCACCTCTGGCAAGCCTGGGTTTCCTTATCGGTCGCCCCCTTACCAGGTTCTGCTGGACAAGACTCAATGAGAACAAACTTGTACTCTTTAACAGTAAGCACAATGTTCAAGTTCCATTTTTTCAGTCAATATAATTACGTCCAATCAATTTGTTTTAGTTGAGAATAATTAAAAGTGGATCGAAAGAGTTTGTTTTTTTAAAACTTGAGAATCACATACAAATTATGATGGACAACAATAACTTTGAACACATATTTTAAATATGGTACCCTCTACCATTTTAAAAAATCGTTCGCCAGCAGCCTAAGACTTTGAACAATATGCCCCGTTAATTAGGTCGTCTATTATTCATTATTTCTTAGACATATGTAAACCTATTAAATTTTACTATCTAGATAATGCCTTATTGTCAAGAAATACATACTATCTAGACAATCTTTTATTGTCAAGTAAAATTTAAATAGCTGACTTCCTTTGGTCCTACAAATAATAATAGAGATTCACTTGGAGAGTATACTATTATTTATATCTAAATGTATACCATCATTTAATTTTGTCCAATGATTCTGCAATTTATTCTTTTTGATATGGAGGTGAGCACTAAAACCCACACGAAAAATAAGTCACATCATTTAAAATTATCAGTCAGTGAAATTTGTACAATGATTCTACAATCTATTCTTTCCGATATGGAGGACGGAGAATGAATTACATCATCTACAAACCAATGATGGAGACCGTGGAATTTTTATATGAAAAAATCCCTCAACCACTTAGTATTTAAAACATTATTTTCTGACGGTTAAGAAAATTTTATATTAAATTCTAGTCAACTAAAATACAAGGGTATGAAATATAAAAGACATGTGCAGTAAAATTATTTTGCTACTTTTCTTAAAAAAAAAACTTATATTTTTCAATTACGCAAAATTTATATTTATATACCCTTTTTTAATTTGACAAGAGTTAAACATAAAATAAAAGATGATCTAGGTATGGTCATGTATCCATGTTGTCCAAAATTAAAAGGAAACATAATAATTAAAACACATATGACCAACACACAATCACACAAAACATTAAACCATTCAATAATAAGAATAATTAAATCCATGCTATTATGGTCCAAGTTTTATCATCCCTAGTCCGTTGGAAAACTGTAACGACCTATGTCGCCACTTCATTGACTATGTCGGGAATCAACCTTGGTGAAAACGCATTCTTCAACGTTCTTCGTTAAAGAAACTGCAATCTTAGATACAAAGGTCCTATACCTCCATTTAAGGAGTTCACACATAAATTATTATATCTAAACTGTAAATAAAATTACATAGATCATATGCCTCCTTTTAAAGAGTTCACAAATATGATCTAAACTTAATTTACAACCATGAATAAAACCCAAATCATCATGCACATTAAAATTAACCACGAATAAAAATATCGTCGGATCCAATCACATAAAACATAATTGCGTGACCATAATAGCGGAATAAGAACACTACAAAACAAGGGTTAGCGAGTTCTATGTTCTATCCAACAACAACATGCATGAATCGATTTAACTGGACAACATGGCTAGTTCAATCCATACGCAATATCAAAGAAAACCAATCGCTCTGCTACCAATTGATGGAAACATAAATACAGGATCATTTGTTTGCGTATAAATTGAACAAAATACTTTTGCTAAAACTCTATAAGAATAAAGTGATTTCACCTTTGTGGATCATGTAGAGGTTCCGTATGAGGATATTAGGGTTTGAAAGTATCAAATTGCGATTTGGTCAGATTTTTATAATTCTCGCTGGACTGCAAAGATTAATTGTTTTCTCCACTGAAATGACTTTTGATCGTCCTGATTTTTTGCGCATAAAAATAACTTTGCGTTCCAAACGACATATCCAAAAATTAGCCCGATCCAACGGTGCGATCAAAAGTTACGATTGGTTTACGACTGCTGTGCCGAAAACCTAAAGATCTTCTATCGTATTCCTTCTGCCATCAAATCTTGCACCGAGTGTGGGATATGGTATCACCAAGATTTTCTCCTCTGTCAATAGAACAAACCCTAACTCGTGAGAATTATTTTTATATGAGAAGAGACAAGACCGGCGTATATATAAGGCTACGATAGAGACCTTAAGGAGAAATAAGTGCTTTGAGCTTCCTATGGAAAGTTGGAATCCTAATTCCACTATGAATTAGTTCCTTCCATAAATTATAATTCACACAACTAAAGAATTATAATTGCACTGCCGTCAATATCTCAAAATTATATTTCGAACTCCTTATTATTCTCCACATGTTAAGATTACAGATAATCGTCATTTAAATTAAATGACTAACAATTATATTTAAATGTCTTCTTAATCCTTGACCCTACCACTTAACTTATTTGACATGTCAAATTAACATAATCCATCTGCAGGGTTTGACATGATCAAAACTTATCAGCTTCTCAAGGGGTTATCACTAATCCCTATACCGGGACGTGGATTCCGTCAATAATTAATATTCATCATACATATAGTGTCGTCATCCAGTTCATGAAGATTATTGATGCATAAATGAATCTCATTCTTAATGTGTCAAAACAACAAACACTACATACATATGTCTATTAATTATTTCAAGATTAATAGCATAAATAATCATAATAACCATGGGATTTTAAATTATTTTATATAGTCAGTATAAAAATAATTAATCCAAAATGGTCCTATTCAATACACACAAAGTGTACTAGCATAACGAGTTAAAACTATACTGTTTCCTGTAGTCAAGATAAACTACTAAAACTTGTGCTACAACAATCCTACTCACGGTGTCCAATTCCATCTAAGACTGTAAACCATTAAACTTATATTCCACAAGAACCGATGATATGATCTTTTGTGTGTAAGCTATACTCTACACACCGAATCATCTACTATATGAAATAAAAGACACACATGCAAAATATTTAAATAAATAATATAATGCAACCATTGCTCATAAAGATTCTCATTAAAATAGCAAAACCAAGTTTATAACATATCGAAACCAACAAGAAAATTATGGCTTTTAGTATATCATTTTAACAATTCTAGTCAAAGATCGATGCACCCCGGCATCCTGCAGAAGTCTACAATCATATTGAGTCAAACTAGGAACATTTCAGATGTAAAACAACATTTTTCAGCCCATCGAAAGCCAGGTTATAAGCTTTAGCCAATTAGAGAGTGACATATGGCAGGAGAGCTTGTCGTACGACAAGTGTTTCATTTTCTAAGTTACAAACGTCTTTCTTGCTTCAATAAGGACTATAAAGCCATATATTGATCCCCTCCATTCATATTTTTCATCAATAATTACTGGGATTTCTTGGGACACACCAAAAGACCCATATCCACTCCCTCATAGAGAGTTTAGGTATAATTTTCTATGTCCAAGTTTTATTAAATCATTAGGCTTTACAATCATGACGTGTTAGTTATTAAATTTTATTTGAATCATATCAATATACTTAATACTAAAACGACCTTTTTCAACATGGTGTTGACACATGGCTTCATTATTTGTTAACGCTTCCTCTTATTTTACTGTTTTCCAATTGCATGATTCTCTCTTTCGTTATTCTCCCCCTCCTCTCTCTCATTCCTCTTTCTCCCTCTTAAAAAATTTACTCTCTCCACTCCGATTCCTCTATTTGACTCCTCTTTATTAATTTTCAACTGTTGTGTACCATCTCTTAATTGTCTATTCTACTACATTTCATACTCCCTGTCTCCAATAGTTTTTGGTTAGAATAGAAGGGATCTCTGTTTTTCCACAAAAAACCTCAATTTAGTACAAACATCTCTCCATCCTGATACTTATCTTCTTTTATCTTCATTTTTCTACGATCATCTCTAATTTATTTTTCAGTTTTTACCTTTTAAATTTCTCTAAAAAATAATCATTAACCGTTAGAGATTCTAAATTGCTTAATTTAACACTCCTCCCTACGTTTCATAATTGAAAGGTTAGTGCCAGTTTTTGTATTCTCAATCAACTTGGATGTTTTTCTTTTATCTCCAATATTTTTTTGATTACGGCTTATGGGTTATTTTTTGGTATGCACGCTCTGTTAACAAATCATGTAAGGTACGTCTTTCCCCCTAATTTGTTGTATTTTTCTATGCTTCTTTGATTTTGGATTAAAGTTCAAACTAAAAGCAAGAAAAAGGTTTATATTTATGTATTTTCTTCATTTTAAAGTGCCTTCAATTTGGTTGATTATACATTGGGATTAATGATTACAGTTAGTTTTTCATGGTGGTGAACTTTTTCTACTCTCCGGATCTTCGTTATGCTTCTTTGTTGTAATGTTTTATTAACTATTCAGGAAACAACAATCATATAAAGAAGATTAATTGGGATTATACATTGGGATTAATGTTTTATTTCTCATTGGAAAAAGTCTGCTTTGGCATGTGAAGATTAGCCATTCAATGAAATGCCTCAAAGAAGATTAATTAAAAGCTTATATTTAGGCCATTTGTTTTATCCTTTGATCAATTGCATTGTCTTTTACTAATTTATTTTTTTTTTAAATCGAACTATCTCGAACTTTCTTTTCAAAATTTATTTTAAAGAATGTTATGGATTGATTGACATGCCCTTGCTCCAAGAAGGGTTATACACTAATAATTATGCACAATTGGCATTTGTATCTTTTCATTTATAGGTTATGCCAATGTTTTCTTTTTGCCTTTTTCTAGGTATTTGACTCTGGAGATAAGTTGACAAGAGCGGAACAAATTTTATGCAAAAGTCAGTGCATTTCTTCTTTGGGCAGCATCGCATTTTGTTCATTTGCTTTACCTATTCCATATTTTTTTTTGAATAATTGAATTGATTGATTTTAAACATCTGCACAATTTACGAGTAGTATTAACCCAAATGAATACGTGGAGAGAATTATGCGACCAATTAGTTCAGATTAGGGGTGTTGTTAGAAATCTGAAAACCAAATGAACCGAAGCAATTCGTTGTGCTCCGAAATTTTTTGAAGCCAAAAAAATATAAACCGAAACCTATTGATTCGGGTCAGTTCGGGTTCGAGATTCGGGGTACCCGAATTAGACCAAAAAAATTGAATCTTTCTTTTTTTAAAAAAAATATGTTAATGAAAATAGGAGAATGTATTAATGTGAATAATGTTTTTGGAAGATAATTGTGATACATTGAGAACAACAATCAAATATCATGATAAAAATTGCACATTAGGAGGAAGACAATATATATAGTGTAGGTCGAAAAATACCCTAGAGGGGGGTGAATAGGGTTTTTAAAACTTAATGCGGAATTTAAAAACTTTTCTAACAATGTTTAAGTAAAACAAATTTACAAAACAAATTATCAAGGAATGCAATCAAATAAACAATCAATCAAACAAACAATCAAGCAAATAAATAATCTCAAGCAAACAATAATATAGCAAGTAAATAAAGAGATTGAGTTAGAAAGATTGAACCAATCGAAGTCCAAGATTTTTTGTCCACACGGTTCGGCTTGTTCCCCCTAGCTACTCCGCGCTCGGTTAGTTCCCCGAGAACTTCCACTATAACCGATCTCCTTCCGGGTGAAGATCAAACCTCTACAAGTGTTTTCTCACACACTCTACAAGTATTGCTACACCACAATACTCTCACAAGATACCCTCTTGCTAACCTTGTGAAATTTACCTTTCACAAGAACTAAACAAGAATTTACCTTCTTGTTTTTCCTATGAGATTTACCTCTCACAAATTTGAATACAAATGTTTGGTGATTCACACCAATTTACAATAACTCTCTCAAGTGTGTATAGAATACAATTTGAAGCTCACACTAGAGTTATCCTATTTGATCAAGATGATATAGCTCAAAAGATTAATGATTGATCAAAAACAATTTCTTGAATCTTTGAATAATAAAGATAGATAAAGTATGAAGTGTATGTATGATTCAAGTGTGTTATAACATGTCTAAGACATCATATTTATAGCTTGCAAAACCATATGGCCGTTGGGGATGATTAAGAAAGGTTTTGGCTCCAAGGTACACATTTTCAAACTTTCCAACAGCTAGTTTTGACAAAAAATTCAAAATTGTTTTGTTAATTTCTCCCAAATAGACCGTTGGATCATGCTCAAATTTTAGTCAAGATTTCCAGGAGATGTTGTCTAACTACTGTAAAAATTTCAAAATGATCGGAGTTCGGAAGGCCTCCATATTACCGTTAGATCAAAACTGGACAGAAATTGAGCGAATTTTAAATGTAAAATAAAAAATATTTTTCCAATTTAATAATTTAGTTCCAAATAAAATTATAATGATTTTTGAACCTCAAAGATATGTTTCTAAGATACATATTTTTATTAGAGCTTAAAATATGATCATTTAAAATTAATATGAATTTATTTCAAAACCGATTTTTATAAGAATGATGTTTTGAAATGATTTTGATACAAACTTGGTTTTGATCAATCTAACAATGATGCAAGTTTATGTTTGAGCTTTATAATCAATCAATTAAGAAACTTTACATTAATCCTAAGCAAACACTCAATTACCGAATAGGTGAGTCTTCGAATGCTTCGAATTTGTTTCTTCAAATTGATTCTTCACTTGAAGCTTTTCACTTGAAACTTTAGCATATGATCCTTGATCTTTTGTGCTTCATGAAATGCATTGCTAGCTTGTGAGTGATGAGAATTATTTTCTTTGACTTGTCCAACGCTTGTAGAAGAATGATCTGAATTCTGGTAGATCGATTTTAGTCGAATGCTTCATTGACTTGATCGGATATTGATCGAATGATCCTTGTCAAACTTCCTTTGAGCAATCATGCTATTCTTGATTTTTCAAATAAGAAATCTATAATCTTATATCAAGAACATGTTAAATTACACATGATTAATTTATTGTTATTATCAAAATAAGATTAAGACCTTCAAGGTCAACATATAGAATGAAAAGAGGAGAACATATTAATAGTGTAGAAACAAATACTCAATTACAATCAAACTGTCATAACAAATTTAACCTAAATTTGTCCCCATAATAACCTTCTTAAATAAAAAGTAGGATTGCATAACTTTCTGCCCATGTTTTAGCCGATCAACGAAGTGGAAAATTGTCTTTGCCTTCGCTAAATTTGTGCGGAAGTAGTTGGCTTTTTATAAAGCCGAATGAGATCGAACTGGACCAAAACCGAATAATTTGGGGAGGGTTTGGGTTCCATAGGTATGAAAATCGAAACCTAACTGAACCGAAACCAAATTATAAAGTTTGGGGAGGGTTTAGGGTACCCCAATCTCTACCCCGACCGAAACCGAAAACATCCCTAATTCAGATTGAAAGTGTCGACCTTGCCAATTAGTTCATCTAAAAAAATTATTTATAGCCTTCATAGATTTGTAAACCTTTTTCGCTCGGGACTTTACTCCTTCCTTACCAATGGGATAAATATGCTATTCTAATTTTTAAAACTAATATTATGAATATGCAAGCATTTGATTCATGCACAAATTGAAGTTGTTTAACAAAATTTATTTTCATTTTAAAAATGACCAAGGTTCATTCTTTTAAGAATGACAATGGTTCGCATACCTTAACCATTATTATTCTTTAGGTTGTATTTGAATGAACTCAGTCTAACTTAAAGGGTACGTATTCAACTTATTTCTCAAAAGTAGTTAATACTTTTAGCACAACCAAAGTGTTTATTTGTTTGCTGGTTCAAGCACACAGAAATAAGGCATACAAGGAAGCTCTATATTCAAGAGTGAGAATAAAATGATAGGCGTTTTCAAAACTTTACATTAAATGTTGACATTTGTCTATATTTTTTTAAATCAATTTCTTAAGTGTAGGCATATGCAATTGAATCTTAACCTTTTCATATTCATTTTTTTTAACTAACTATTTATAATGATCCACCCACACATCACGTGGGTTGCACACTAGTTTTAACTATAAGAGCCATGTGATTGTAATTGTGATTTTATTTTCGAAGAAGTTGGAATTTATAATTATGAAATATAACAATGTTATAGTAAAAATTTGATTTCTCTTTGTAAGCTCATGACTGTAACGGTTTTTTAACATAAAAAGAACAAGTCATAATCAGTATCTACATGTATGTATCCAAAATGCATGTATCCAATCCGAAGATCATTCCGGTCAAATAATATCTAGCAATGTTATAAAAGAATGGTATATTACTTTCTGCAGCAAAAAAAAAAAGTCGGAAAATTGAGCCAAGTGAGGGAGAGTGTCGCAGCCCATTACCCCTGTCACAGGACCCTTGCCGTTCGGCAGGGATGGTGTTGCACAGTTGTGGCAGTGCTATACGCCAGGCATTAATAGTACTATATAAATACCGTGCAATTTGTCCTTTTCTTTCACACTTACCACATCCATTTTACCTTTGTCAACCCAAAAAAACAACTTGAATATATGTTATGTCTATATTTAGAAACCACCATGCTCATTCTTTCCTTGAAGAATGTCTGACGGTTGCGGATGACGATTGTGGGCCCAACTAGGGCAACTTGAGTCATCTTTATAGGTGGGCTCCACATGAGATCAATTAGTCATTTTTACATACGTGGCATCTTTAAAGGTATTCGCATGTCTCGTGTCTTTAGTTTTTGTAATAGGCGAAAATTGATTATATTATTATAATTATGTATATGATAGTGTAGTAATAAAGATCGAGTCATTAAGTCTGTTAGACTGTATGGTGTTTTGTCTCAGAATAGCCAAAGGGGGAGATGGTAAAGTCTAAGTTTATGTTAGCTTTATTCATTCGAAAAAATGTACGTTTGCGAGATTAAATCTGAAGAACTGTAAGCAAGCCAAACTACATAAGCAACGCATTGAAGGGAATCAAGATAGATACGGTTAGCATTGGCATTTGAATTTGATTTCTTATGTGATGTTTTCAAACCTTTTTGGCTCGTTTCTTTCATGATTTAAATCATTCCAGGAATGCTAAATTCCTTTCCGAAACGATTTCCACGTTTGGTTCAAGTTTTAATTCCGGAATAAATAATTCTAGGACAAACATTTGCCCCCAATACCATTACCAATGGGCATCCTTTTTAATTTTTCATTTTAGGACTAAAATAATTCTCTTCCTTATGAGTAAATAATTCTTTTTCCATCCGTGTATGAAAATATTGTTTGAAATTTTTTTTTTTTAGTTACGTTGCTGCACAAAAATGAAAAAAAAAGTATTTGAAACTTTTTTCTTTTCTTTTTTCCTATTGTAAATTTTTTTTAATTACAAAAATTATAATTTTTTTAGAATTGTTTTTAGCTAGGCATGTGCATTTTCTATAATTTATTATAGTAATTGTCTCTTTTAAAAAATTAGTAAGAAATGTCTTCTAACCAAGTATACTCATTCCATACTCAAAACTTTTTAGGAATGAAGTATACTCATTCCATACCCAAAACTCAAACCAAACGAGCCATTTGGGTCAAATTATTTTTTACTATTTTTTTGGTGTTTTTTCTGTGTTTCTAATGATTCGGCGAACCGAATTGATGAGAAAACTCTTGAATTATGTTTCTAATATGTTCCTAGAGTTACTATGAAAATTTGGGTCAAATCAAAGTTCAAACAAATTTGACACAGTGGAAAAACAAAAACAAATAAAAGAAGAATTGTTTTTTAAAAAAAGAAGTGGATTTAATTAATTAAATTTTTTTTTTAAAAAAAAGTCAAAAAGTCATGCCCAGCGTTTATAAGAAAAACGTGTGGTTACCTTTTAATGGGCCAAGCCCATCTCCATTCATCAAGTGTACATAAATTAAAATAAGCGGTGGACCTGTACACATTTTTATTGGATTGTTGAATAGTAGTCTTGCACCACATAGATATTTCATTAATTTTAATATTTGCTTTTTTATTTAATTGCTTTATTAATTACTTCATGGAAAAAAAGATTAAACAGATTTTACAGAATTATAATTCATAAAATTCGAGATTTACTTTCTGATTCGATTAAAATTAATTTTTAATAATACAACTATCAAATATCAAATAACAAATCTAGAGTTTATTAATTAATAGATATTTTTATATATGGAGTTATTTACACTTTGGTCCATGAAATTCTATTTTAAAAGTTTTATATTAATCCATAAAGTTTGATTCTGTTGCCATTTTAGTCCAAAATAAATTTTTTTTTTTTATTTTTGGAAAAAAAATAACACGTGGCTGACCAATGTGACACATGTTATTTTCTATCAAGTTGGATTTTGATCTAAATTGACAACGGATCGAACTTTATCTATGCAGTTGGCGAAGACTGAACTTGATGGACCAAAGTGAAAATTCAGCAAAAGTTGAGGGACTCAAAATGTAAATAACTCACATATATATAGCGATAGCTAGCATTGAGAAAATTCAAAAAGCTAGAGATGAGGAATAGTAAACTGCTATTACCAGCAGCCAAATTCCTCATTATTGTACTTTCTTTGTTAGGAAATTCAATGTTGATGTTGGGAAAGGAAATGGGTGATAAAGGGAGTAATAGGACAAGTAGTAAAATCCTAGTAAAGGTTGGAGTTGTACTTGACACTGACACAGATATTGGGAAGATGAGTTTGAGGTGTATAAGAATGGCTCTCTCTGATTTTTATGCCTCTCATCCTCATTATAAAACTAGGTTGCAACTCAGTGTAAGGAATTCGAATGCCACTGTTGTTGTGCTGCTGCTGCAGGTATGTACACCGTTATGTGTTTAAATTTGTTCTTTTACTGAATTAGTGTTCCAGTAACTTTACATTGTGATTGGTTGATATCGCCCATATAATTCCCATAAAAGGAAAACACTTTAGCTGACAGGGACTCAAAATACGAAGATGTTTAATGACGTGACAATATTAATCAATCGCAAAGTAGAGTCACGATGATAGTCATAGATGAAGGTCAACAAATGTTAATTCATTGTGTTATGAAGTTTTGGTAGTTGATATATACAAGATTTGGCACAATAAATAATTAGGATGATAAGATGTTTTGCACTAAAAATGTTCTTTGGTGGTGAATCTTTGGATCACGTACTTTTACTAGTGCAAATCAATGTCGCTAATACATAAGTTGGTATCGTATCAAGTATTAATTAGTGGTTAAATATAATTTTTGGGGATAAAGCCTTCCTAGCATAGATGTCAATACATTCCAAAGTATGTGCACAGTAGTGTTGATAGTAACCCCAAGTGAATAATACTGTAAACTATAATAATTCTATTCTTATCTAGGGCTAATTCAAATAAGGGGTTTAGATTGAAATCTTCAAATATTATGCAATTAATTAAGAAATAGACCGAATATTGAGCAATCACTAGCAATTCTTCAATTAATCTAACATAGACCTAATATTATGCAATTAACCAAAAAATATACGCAATATTAAAAAATAGATCTACTATTAATTAAGAGAATAGATTTACCATAGTGCATGAACAGCATTAGTGACCGGAGCCAGCGGTTGGTTTGTTGTGTAGTCCGTAGGTTGACCTGGCAAAATTGGACACGCGTGATAACACGAAACAATCCGACACAAAATTATCAGTTAATGGATAGACCTTTATCGAGTTCGGATAGTTATCGGGTGGACCCGATAAGACACGACAAATTATCGAATGGGTTGGCACTGACCCGACTGACCTATTAGTCCCCCATTAGGACTCATTAAGTTTTAAATATCTACTAAAGTTTAAATGGCCCCAAAAGTTTAATTTTTTGCACGTAGATCCTTATATATAAATCTTTTTCCAGAAATACCTCATATGTTGTAAAAAAATTGAAAATTCCCCTGCCCCTACACAGTATGGCACCTGTATGGGCAAACATTTTGATAGGAAAATCATGGCAACTTTCGCCACTAATACTTTGTATGGAGGTGTTTTAGTGGCGAGCTAGTGGCAATGAAAAATTCCGAGCCATTCTACATGAACATGAAAATCTGACATATTAATGTTTCAATCACTTATTGTTTATAATAGAATGTGATATAATTCTTTAAACCAATCCATAGTGACTACATTTGATATGTCAAAATTTATGTCAAATTTTTATATCCACTTAGAATATTGAGCTTCGATACCTAATACTTATACTAGACATATCAGATATTCCCAGAGGCAGAGCCAAGAATTAAGTTTAGGAACAACCAAAATTAATAGACTTAAGAAACTTTTTTTGCATATACTATAATAAGGCCAAAATCAAAATATTATATTAAAATACTTAACATCTTATACATCAAAAATCAAAATCACATATCTAATTACAATATTTCCCTTCAAAATTTGATATTTTAAAAACATTAAATAATATCTTCATTTTCGAAAGTTTCATTGTCCACAGTCACGGGGACAAGAATTATAACAATTTGTTCTTTTTGTACCTAGTATCACGAAAACACAAAAATTTACCCTGAACTTGTGCATCTTATTGCACATCCACCCCCTGCCAATTACTTTCATACAAATATCTGCCATGCGCTTACCCTCGTTATTGCACAAACGTCTACCCATATTTTGAAATTTTTATGCTCTTGAAACAAAACATTGACAAATAAAATATTGCTCTAGTAGGAGGCCATACAAACTCATTTGCATTAATTATCATTGCTCAAGGAAGATATCCATGTCCTAGAAGAAGGATAACTAAGAACTCTATAAAAGGAGAGATGAGAACTACCAGAAAATAAAAGACAAAAACCTCTTAGATCTGAAATTTCTTTTGTTGACCCTTAGACCAATGGGCATTAGCAAATTTATTAAGAGGTTTTAAGAACAATTGCAAACCAGGGCAAAGGGCCCACATAGGGGAGCAATCATTAAAGCATTCATTTATGGAGGAATCAGCTTTGTTAAATCCACTTTAATAAAAACCACTTTATTAAAATAAAATAGCCTGCTCCACCTATTGCACCAGTGACCCCAAGAAACTATCTAGCACAAGCAAGCACTGACATCATTCAAACTTAATATACTTTCAAATCCATTTTTGTTTCCTATATAATGAGCTGAGGCTTTCATTTCTTTGTAATGCATCCTTTTCTTTCCTATGTAGGAGAGATGAGAACTATCAAAAAATAAAAGACAAAAACCCCATGGATCTGAAAATTTGTCTGCTAACCCTTAGACCTATGGGATTAGCGAATTTATTATGAGGTTTTAAGAACAATACTAAATCCTCCTCTCCTCCCATGAAAGGGGGGGGGAGACAAAAAGGAAACTAAGAAGTTCAGTGGAAAAGAGTGAAGGGAAGGAAGGAGTTTTGGTCACTAAGTTATAACACGAGCATTAAAAAGGATACTTGTTTTGTTGTAGAAAACTTTTAGAATACTTTTTTGGAAGTAAAAATCTATTATGATAGTTAATAGCAATTTTATAATTTATATTAAAAAGATGGAGTTTCAAAATTTTAATATTTGACAAAATATGTGTTACCTTACTCTCAATTGCCGCTGTCACCCAACAATCATTATCAACAGTTATGCAATCATCTGATTGCCCATGCACACATCCTTTTAATATGTGCTTGCCTTATTTCTCATATGTACAACACAAAGATCTTATCTCTGTATAATTTATATAATCAATTTAAAACAATCTTTTCATTATTTTTTGTTCTCTAATTACCATATGAAATAATTTCTATTATTTGTTTCCATTGTTAATAAAGAAAAAAGTACAAGCAATAATTGGGCAAATGACATCAATGCAATCAAGCTTTGTAATCGATCTCGGAAATCATGCTCAAGTCCCCGTTATTTCATTCACTGCAACAAATCCTTCCCTTTCATCACTTAGAAGCGGATATTTTGTTCGAGCAACCCTAAATGATTTGTCTCAAGTTCAAGCTATAACATCCCTTATCCAAGCTTTTGGATGGAGAAATGTAGTGCCTGTTGACCTTGAAGGTCTTAATCTTATTTTGATAATAACAATAAATCAATCATGTGTAATTTAACATGTTCTTGATATAAGATTATAGATTTCTTATTTGGAAAATCAAGAATAACATGATTGCTCAAAGGAAGTTTGATAAGGATCATTCAATCAATATCCGATTAAGTCAATGAAGCATTCGACTAAAACCGATCTATCCAAATCAAGATCATTCAACTACAAGCGTTGGACAAGTCAAAAAAAATCATTCTCATCACTCACAAGCTAGCAATGCATTTCATGAAGCACAAAAGATCAAGGATCATATGCTAAAGCTTCAAGGGAAAAGCTTCAAGTGAAGAATTAATTTGAAGAAACAAATCGAAGCATTCGAAGACTCACCTAGTCGGTAATTGAGTTTTTGCTTAGGATTAATGTAAAGTTTCTTAATTGATTGATTATATAGCTCAAACATAAACTTGCATCATTGTTAGATTGATCAAAACCAAGTTTGAATCAAAATCAATTCAAAACATTATTCTTGCAAAAACCGGTTTTGAAATAAATTCATATTAATTTTAAATGATCATATTTTAAGCTATAATAAAAATGGGTATCTTAGAAACATATATTTGAGGATCAAAAATCATTAGAATTTTATTTGGAACTAAATTATTAAATTGGAAAAATATTTTTATTTTTCGTTTAAAATTCGCTCAATTTTTGCCCAGTTTTGATCTAACGGTAAAATGGAGACCTTTCCAAACTCCGATCATTTTGAAATTTTTACAATAGTTAGAAAACATCTCCTGGCAATTTTTACTAAAATTTGAGCATGATCCAACGGTCCAATTGGGAGAAATTAACAAAACAATTTTGAATTTTTTTGTCAAAACTAGTTGTTGGAAAGTTTGAAAATGTATACCTTGGAGCCAAAACCTCTCTTAATCATCCCCAACGGCCATATGATTTTGTAAGCTATAAATATGATGTTTTAGACATGTTCTAACACACTTGAATCATTCATATACTATATTCTTCATCTATCTTCATTATTCAAAGATTCAAGAAATTGTTTTTGATCAATCATCATTTATTTGAGCTATATCATCTTGATCAAATAGGATAACTCTAGTGTAAGCTTCAAATTGTATTCTATACACACTTGAGAGAGTTATTGTAAATTGGTGTGAATTACCAAACAATTAGATTTCATTGTGAGAGGTAAATCTCATAGGAATACTTGTAGAGTGTGTGAGACAACACTTGTAGAGGTTTGATCTTCACCCGGAAGGAGATTGATTTTAGTGGAAATTCTCGGGGAACTAACCGAGCACAGACTATGGTTTGGTAAACCAAAATCGTGTGGACAAAAAGCCTTGGACTTCAAATCGGTTCAATCTTTCTAACTCAATCTTTTTATTATTGATTGTTTAAATTATTTGAGATTGCTAAATTATTTGCTCTTGTGCTTGATTGTTTATTTGCTTACATTCCTTGATAAATTTGTTTAGTAAATTGTTTTACTTAAACATTTTCGAAAAGTTTTTAAATTCCGCATTAAGTTTCAAAATCCCTATTCACCCCCCCCCCCTCTAGGGTATTTTCCGACCTACAGTGCCCATATATGCAGACAATGAGTTTGGAAAAGGTATAATCCTTTCCTTAACTAGCGCGCTAAATGAAATCGGAACTCAAATCCCTTATCAAAGTGCCATCAATCCATCGATTTTTGACCAAGAAATTGTTGCTGAGCTTTACAAATTGATGACAATGCAAACTCGAGTTTTCATTCTCCATATGGCAGATTATCTAGGCTTACGAGTGTTAAATAAAGCTCAAGAAGTTGGAATGATGATTGAGGGGTATGTATGGATAGTAAGTGATGGAATTACTAATCCTTTAAATTTGATGGGTACTTCTTTAGTAGGTTCTTTGAAAGGTCTTATTGGTGTAAAACCTTACATTCCTAAAAGTAGAATGCTTGACAATTTTACACTTCGTTGGGAAGGGAAATATTCAAAAGATGCTAAAGTCGATGTGTATGGGCTATGGGCATATGATGCTACTACAAGACTAGCAATGGCAATAGAAAAGATTGGGTATATAAACAGCAATTTCAAGAAGATGAGTTCTTCAAGAAACTTAGTGAATTTAGGTAGTTATATTCATAGAGTTTTGTCATGCATTAGATTTAATGGACTTACTGGAGATTTTCATTTAGTCAATGGCCAACTACAATCACCAAGTTTTGAGATAGTAAATGGCATAGGTGATGGGGAGAGAGTGATTGGATTTTGGACAATGAAATATGGGATTGTGAGGGAGATGAATTCAACAGAAAAGATTAGTGTTGGAGATATTATATGGCCAGGCGAATCTACAAGTGTTCCAAAAGGTTGGGTAATACCAACAAATAAGAAGAAGTTAAAAATTGGAATTCCGGTAAACGAAGGTTAGAACAAGGGTTACCGGATTTTTGTGGACGTTTTTGAAGCTGTAATGGAAGCATTACAATGTGCTGTTCCTTTTGAGTACATTCCTTTCACAAAGCCTAATGGGAGCCCAGCTGGTAATTATGATGAGTTGGTTTATCAAGTCTTCCTTGGGGTTAGATCTCTCTCAAACTTATAATCATGATAGTGCCGGTCAAAGACAAGAAGGCAAAAAATGCATGGGTGTTCTTAAAGCCTTTAACTTGGGACTTTTGGGTCACAAGCTTTTGTTTCTTTATCTTCATTGGCTTTGTAATTTGGATTCTTGAACATGGTAGAAATGAAGATTTCAATGGCACTCTTCCACAACAATTGGGCACAAGCTTTTGGTTTTCCTTTTCAACTATGCTTTTTGCTCCTAGTAAGTTTTTTCCCTACAACATTTCTATCTTTTGTGATTTAAATCTGCAAAGAATTGATTGCTATATCAAATTTCTCAATTAATGAAGGAATATTTATGTGCTGAAAATGTGTTTCATTATAAAATCAACTTTGGTTACAAATTATTTGTGACAACATATTTTTGTTGGAATGTACTCATGTAGCTAGTGACAAGAATTTGTGTTTTGTCAACAAATGTTTTCTTAGTGATGAAACTTAGAATTCGTTTGAAAGTTGTGACAACCAAGACATTAGTAACAAAATTTAAAGTTTCGTCATAAGATGGTACGTGGTTTCCTAAACATAATACAAGATTTCAAGTAAAGCAGTAACATTTAGTCACCAATATATATATATATTATGAAGACCATTTTTTGTCACCTAAGACATTGACTGATACCGTTTGTTCACTATTCAGATTATTCCCTTGAATCCCTAATTCCCGTTCTTCCAATATTCAAACATTTGATTCGAGTTTTACAAGGGAATAAACCAAAAGTCCTTGGAATGGAGACATCCAATACATTCCCATATTCAAATGGGGGCAAGTTAGAAGGATTCTTGGGATTCGTTTCCTAGTTTTTGTTGTTGACAAAATTGCCTCTCTCTTTGATAAATAAACAAATATTTTTCTTTTTCATTACAAGAAAGTGATATTTTAATAGTATACAACAATGTTGGATCTAATTTAAATTGAATTATTTTCGTTCTTAGTAAAATATTAGCCAGTTATTTTCAATAGACGCCGGAGAGGACAATTCCAGCCTTAAGTAAATTTTGGCAAGAAATCTCAAATGTGAAGAGAGGAGCTTTCATGAATTCTAATTCTTTTCGTAAAACTCGAGCCAAACAAGCACGCAAGTATGCTTAATTAATATGAAATGTTTTCCCAGAGAACATTTCAGAAACACAAACAATTAAATCCTTACTAGATAGAATTGAGTAGAAAATTTAGTATTATTAATTCATGAGGAGGCCGTAAAGCTTTTGCGTTCTGTCATATATTTTGTTTGATATTTATTTATCAAATTTATTTTAACTTACTCTACATTTAATTTTATTAGAGGAGAAAGTGGTGAGCAACTTGAGTAGGTTGGTGGTGATCATATGGTGTTTTGTGGTTTTTGATTCTGACCCAAAGTTACACTGTGAGCTTAACTTCCATTTTGACAATTAAACAACTTGAGCCTACATTTACTAGTGTTGAAGAGCTTATAGAGAAAGGGGAGATTGTTGGGTACCCAAAGGGTTCTTTTCTTCAAGGACTCTTAAGAAATTCCAGAATGTCAAAGCTTAAGGAATATAAAACATCGGCATATGACTTGCACATTAAATTTTCGAAAGGGGAAATTGGTGCCGCTTTTGGTGATATCCCTTACATGAAGATTTTTCTTGCAAAACATTGCTCCAAATACACCATGGTTGGACCAACACTCAAAGCTAGTGGTTTTGGATTTGTAAGATTCTCTCTCTCTCTCTCTCTCTCTCTCTCATAATTTTAGGACAACTATATTTTGGTGCATATGCAATGAGTATGCGATATGAATATATAAATATAACAACAAACTGTTCCATTAAATATTTGTGACAAAACTCATTTCATCACAAATTCTACTCATTTAGTAACGCAAATTTGTATTTCGTCACTTAATGTATTCCTTTAGTGACAGAGTTAGAATTCATCAAAAAAGATACAATAACAAAGAGAATGGTGACCAAACTCAAGAGTTTTGTCCCTAAAGATTTTTCCTTGATGTTGAGACTTTTAAGGACCACTTTGTGAGGAAATCCTTTTCTAACTAATGTGATTTTTTAATAAAACCACAGTTTTAGTGATAAAAATTTTTTGTTGCTTAAGAGCTTTTTTGTGTAGTGATAATTTAAATTTAAAGATATAAACTAAGTAAATAATATGTAGTGTGGCGGTGAGAGTCATATTGCCCTTGTAAACAACAAGGGATCTACTTTCTGTGTTCTCTATGATGTAATTGTTTATAAATAAAATTTGTATGGGTAAAATTGGAAAACAAAACATATGACAAGGCTTCTAAATGGGTTTTGGATTTATATAATATGAGATATGGGACCTCCGCTTTGTTTTATCTACACTAGACACCCTTTCCATTTATAGAAAACTACAACAAACTTCTATAAGCTTTAATTTTGTTCAATTTTCACTAGTTAAGATAAATTATATATATGTTGATAACTATCGACATCTCTACTATATAAAACGAACCTCACTTTCAATTATCTTTTAGACTATGTCATATTTTGAACTTCCAATTTATCCCTCATATAAAAAATAAAAAATAAAATAAAGAACAACAATAGGCACCAAGTATAAAAACTATAACCTATCTAGGCAATGGACTAATAGGGAACCATTTACTTAGTTATAAATTTTACATTTTACATTATAATTATGCAAGCCACACATAATGTATGCATAACATTCTAGTGGATGTAATAAACTTCTTATACAATGACTACACTAAACAACAAATATATCGAAAGGAGGTTCTTGTAATTTATCTCTCGAGGAAGAAATATCACTATTACAAAGACTAAATTTCAGGGGAGGTCATTGTAATTTCTCGAAAGACGGAGTATTTACAGTAAATTGAACTATCATTTTTAAAGGAATCATTAATGGCAAAATTTTGATTTCCAAAAAAAAAAAAAGAGGAAGAGACTTTAAACGCTATGTTTTGTAAATTGGAAACATGTTGAGCTATGTTCATGCAATTTAATTATCCCAAAATTTAATAAATATATTCCCTTATGTTCTGATTTGCAGGTTTTCCCGAAAGGTTCCCCTTTGGTACCTGATATATCAAGAGCAATCTTACATGTTACCGAGGGAGAGAAAATGGAAAAAATTGAGAAAGCGTGGTTTGGGAAGCAGGCCAATTGTCCAGATCCGAGCACATCTATGCAGTCTAATAATCTTGGAATTAATAGTTTTTGGGGTCTTTTTGTCATTGTGGGAGTTGCTGCATCATTCGCTCTTATCATATTTACATTTATGCTGGTTTACGAGAATAAAAATATCTTGATGCATTTTCATCTCAAAGATATATGGAAGAACTTCATTATAAGCAACAGAGAAAGCGGTGGAACGCATATTGATTCAGTTGATGAAACAAATGTTCAGCCCAATTTGTCAAATAATGAGGAAGAAACAACGTGCAACCAAGAAAATTAAAATGCACAAATGTATAAGAATATAGTTTCCAACCCTCAAGTTGTTAACCCAAGCTAAGAGGAATCAAGAATTTGTGGTAAAGAATATGAAAATAGTTAAGACTTAGTTATCTTATCTAACATATGTAAACACATTAATTTATAGATTTGATGATTGTGTTTATTATTAGGGTTGCATGTGTTAGAATATAGATGTTAACATATATAATTGATACTTTACTATCTACCTTATTTCTTTCTTATGTAATGCCTATATAAAGGCATTATCATTGTAATGTTAAATAACGCAGCTATAAATATGGTTTTAATTATAGAGGGGATGGCAATTGTGACTCCCCAATTCCCATTATCAGGATTAATCCTCCGAGACCTGGTCAATCACGGAAGCCGTAAGCCAACGGCGGGTAACCTAATAAAATTATACTTAGATATGAAAAATCTACAGTCTAATAATAAGGCCATAGTTAAAATTTCAAATGCATAACCTGTTCTTACAATACAAACTAAGTCCTACATATGAAAGCAAAACAACATATAGGCAAGCCTCCAACGAGGTCCCAACGTACTAGGTTAACAATCTCTAAATAACATATAAGTTATAGCATCTATATAGAACACGTGACATTAACAAACTTTAGGACCAATGGTCCTTCAATCTTGAAAGATGCACGACTAAGTGATGGTATAGAGGCGATCTAGGAAGATCGTGGAACCTGCAAAAGTAGCTATAGGAAAGATAATCCTGTGAGAATCTAGGCCTCCGACCCTCCCTCTCGATTTCGGTTGTTTATTTTTAATTTTTGGTTTTGATGGAAAACTTGTTTTTTAGTCACCAGTTTTTTTAAAAAGAAAATAAACAAAAGATCATATAAAAGATAATCCGAAATCAGACTGTCTTTTATACTTTTGAAACTAGAGATTGATTTATAACTTGTTTTGCTAGGGTTCGAGAATTACGTTATGAATTGGGAAGGTGTTAGGCACCCAATCCGCCTTTCGGTCTCTTAATGGATCATGCATTTATTTCCTATTTTAGAAATCTTGCATGTAGTTTGAACGCGTATCTTTAATGTAATAATCCGTACTTTCATTCCACCGCAATCGTCATCATTCATTCGCTTATTTCACCATGAGTGGTGAAATCTTGGTTTGTGGAACCTCGTAGCATTCTAGCACTTCTTATTAGAGATATTAGGCTACTTAATTCATGTGAGTGATCGTTCAGTGATTCAGGTGGTCCTTATCGATTACCGGTTATAAATTGTGAGTTTTGGTCCTACGCGATCAATTATTTTTAGCCAACTTTAATTGGAGCTACGTAACTTCTCAGTCTCTTATCTGATTTAGCCGTCGATTGCGCCTATGTTTAGGTTACATACCATTCGACAAATTTTATGTTTTGACCGAAAGCCAATTCATCCTTAAGAGGTTTTAGGATGAAGTGTTGTGCATGAACTAGTGATGAATATTCCTTTAAGCAAATTCCGAAAAGTTCTCGGGATCCCTAGAGAGCTGTTCAAAAATTGTAAACATGTCTAGTGGAGTGGGGTTACTGAATGGGGTGTATACATGGAGAGAAGGAAGACAACCATATATAATAAAATCATAAAGATTATTTATTATTATTAAGGAGAAAAGAGGGTCCTCCGGGAGAGAAAGGTGGAAGGGAGAGTTGAGTTACTGAAGGAACAGGGGTTAAGGTTACGAAAGAGAAGGTTTTAAAAGTTCAACTAGTTTATTATATCTTGTTTGGAATTTTAGTCCGAGACTGCAAAAAATGCCAAGTTTATTTAATTCTTATCTAACTTGTTCTTATCATATCATATAATGCATAATCCATGTGCGACTACTTCTTTTCCCACTCTATCGAACATAATTCATATCCTACTCATTTGAAATCTTATCCAATACGATCATTTTAATACTCTGTCCACCTCTTTATACGACATGTTGAACCCAACTATTATTGTTGGTCAGATTTCAACCCTAGTTGGGGTGAATAGGGTTTTCGAAACTAAATGCGGAATTTAAAAATCTTTTTAAAAATGTTTGAGTAAAACAACTTACTAAACAAATTTATCAAGGAATGTAAGAAATAAGCAATTAAACACAAGAGCAAATAATCAAACAATCTCAAAGCAAGTAATAATGTAGCAAGTAAATAAAGAGATTGAG
The DNA here is from genome assembly GCA_021464415.1 of Lonicera japonica. Taxonomy (NCBI): domain Eukaryota; kingdom Viridiplantae; phylum Streptophyta; class Magnoliopsida; order Dipsacales; family Caprifoliaceae; genus Lonicera; species Lonicera japonica. The sequence goes on from CM038467.1 coordinate 62,102,238, forward strand.
TAAGAAAACCAATCGAAGTCAAAAGATTTTTTGTCCACACGGTTCGGCTTGTCCCCCCTACTCCGCGCTCGGTTAGTTCCCCGAGAACTTCCACTAAAACCAATCTCCTTCCGGGTGAAGATCAAACCACTACAAGTGTATTCTTCTCACACACTGTACAAGTATTTCTACACCACAATACTCTCACAAGATATCCTCTTGCTAACCTTGTGAAATTTACCTTTCACAATTTCTAAACAAGAATTTACCCTCTTGTTTTTCCTATGAGAGTTACCTCTCACAATTGAATACAAAATTATTTGGTGATTCACACCAATTTACAATAACTCTCTCAAGTGTGTATAGAATACAATTTGAAGCTCACACTAGAGTTATCCTATTTGATCAAGATGATATAGCTCAAATGATAATGATTAATAAAAAACAATTTCTTCAATCTTTGAATAATGAAGATAGATGAAGAATAGAGTATATGAATGATTCAAGATGTTTAGAATGAGTCTTGGAAGTCATATTTATAGTCCCAAAAGTGATATAGCCGTTTGTGGTGGAGATATAAATTAATGGGGCAAAAATGCACTTTAAACAAAGTTCCAACGGTTATATTCTGGCAAGTTAGTCGACTACACTGATGCCCATGTAGTTGACTACATGACCTCAACAGTAATGTAGTCTACTCACCCATCAATCATGTAGTCAACTACATGCTTTTGGTGGGTGGAGGTTTTTGTGCAATTTTTTAATTTTTCCAATATGACTCCAAAATTGATTCTAATGCTTGGGGGGTGTTCCAAATAGGTTTCTAAGACTCCCAAATATGTTTTTGTATCAAAATTCATTCATATGAATTAATTACGAATTTATTTCAAAATCGGTTTTTGCAATAATGAAGTTTTGAAATGATTTTGATTCAAACTTGGTTTTGATCAATCTATTAATGATGCATGTTCATGTTTGAGCTATATAATCAATCAATTAAGAAACTTTACATTAATTCTAAGTAAACACTCAATTACCGAATAGGTGAGTCTTCGAATGCTTTGATTTGTTTCTTCAAATTGATTCTTCACTTGAAGCTTTTCCCTTGAAGCTTTTGCATATGATTCTTGATCTTTGTGCTCCATGAATTTTCATTGCTAGCATGTGAGTGATGAGAATGATCTTCTTATCTTGTCCAACGCTTGTAGAAGAATGATCTTGATTCGGATAGATCGGTTTTAGTCCAATGCTTCGTTGACTTGATCGGATATTGATTGAATGATCCTTGTCAAACTTCCTTTGAGCAATCATGCTATTCTTGATTTTCCAAATAAGAAATCTATAATCTTATATCAAGAACATGTTAAATTTCACATGATTTATTTATTGTTATTATCAAAATAAGATTAAGACCTTCAAGGTCAACAATCTCTCCCTTTTTTATGATGACAATAAATTAATGTGTGTTTTCAATAACAAGCATAAATAGCATATGAATAATTGAAATATGCTCCACCTCAATTTATGCATAGATAAAATAAATGATTTGTAAAAAGCATTGCATATATTTGAGATAGTTTTAAAACTAATAAAACAATTTTGATCTCAAATAGATTTTCAAACAAAAACAATTATCAATGTTAAAGACATAAAGCATTTAATAGTCTTACCAACATTGATTGCCACCAACACACATTTTCTCCCCCTATGACAACATCAAAAATGGATCAAGGCCACGGAGAGAAAATGGTAACTCCAAGAGTGCTTCATCTATGAGGCCAAGGTGTGTATGCATCTCTATCTTTTGCCATAAGGCAAAGGTGTGCCACCTCCTCATCCCTCGACTCGATATCAGATTCGTCTTCATCCGATTCACTTGTATTCCCTTTGAGAGCATCTTTTAATCTTTTGTATAGCTCTTCCCTCTTTGCTTTCTTCTCTCTTTTCTAACCGGACAATTTGATTTGTAATGTCCCGATTTTTGACAATGAAAGCACTTCCTTTCCTTATTATCAACTTTAGGATGAGTTGATCTATCATTATTTGAGGATGAGGGATTGTTGTCGATCTTCCCTTGGGAGTACTTTTTCTTTGCTAGGAATTTCTCAAATTTTCTAGAGAGAAGTGCCATGTCTCCGTCTCCTTTCAATTCCTCATCATTCTCTAGCTGATTTGCTTTGAGGGCGAGAGATTTCTTGGCTTTTGAATTGGCTTCATCTTCTCTTTCCAATTATTTCTCATGGGATTTGAGAGACCCCAAGAGTTTATCCATGCTTAGTGTCTTGAGATTCTTGGCTTCTTGAATAACCGTTACCTTAGGTCTCCATTTCCTTGGAAGAATCCTAAGAATCTTTCGAATTTTCTCTTCATTAGAGTAAACCTTGCCAAGAAGGTGCAAAGCATTAGTGAGAATAGAAAATCTACTATACGTGGAAGCAAGTGATTCGTTAGGCTCCATTTTAAACAATTCATAATCATGGACAAGAATATTAATATTGTCTTCCTTCACTTAAGAGGTTCCTTCATAGGTAACTTCAAGCTTATCCCAAATCTCTTTTGCCGTTTTGCAACTAGAGATTTTGTTATATTCATCCATAGTTAATGCACAATGTAAAGAGTTTAAAGCTTTGGCATTGTAATAGATTTTTCTAATATCATACTAATTGTATTCGGATATTGACTTGGGAATAACATTTCCCTTTTTGTCGGTTTTTGTAATTTCATAAGGTCCAACAAGTGTAACCTTCCATTGTTCAAAATCATTAGCTTGTAAAAATGTACACATTCTATTTTTTCAATAGCTATAGTTCTTGCCATCAAGTAATGGTGGTCTATAAGTAGAAGCACCTTCGGAAAGGCTGGTTCCTTGATAATAAGCCATGATCGAGGACTCTATGATTGTGAAATCAAAAATAAGAGTACAACCTCTGATACTAATTGTTGGTCGGATTTCAACCCTAGAGGGGGGTGAATAGGGTTTTCGAAACTAAATGCGGAATTTAAAAATCTTTTTAAAAATGTTTGAGTAAAACAATTTACTAAACAAATTTATCAAGGAATGTAAGAAATAAACAATTAAACACAAGAGCAAATAATCAAACAATCTCAAAGCAAGTAAAAATGTAGCAAGTAAATAAAGAGATTAAGTAAGAAAGATTGAACCAATCGAAGTCCAAGATTTTTTGTCCACAAGGTTCGGCTTGTTCCCCCTACTCCGCGCTCGGTTAGTTCCCCGAGAACTTCTACTAAAATTGATCTCCTTCCGGGTGAAGATCAAACCACTACAAGTGTATTCTTCTCACACACTCTACAAGTATTGCTACACCACAATACTCTCACAAGATACCCTCTTGCTAACCTTGTGAAAATTACCTTTCACAATTTCTAAACAAGAATTTACCTTCTTGTTTTTCCTATGAGATTTACCTCTCACAATTGAATACAAAATTGTTTGGTGATTCACACCAATTTACAATAACTCTCTCAAGTGAATACAATTTGAAGCTCACACTAGAGTTATCCTATTTGATCAAGATGATATAGCTCAAATGATAATGATTGATCAAAAATAATTTCTTGAATCTTTGAATAATGAAGATAGATGAAGAATAGAGTTTATGAAAGATTCAAGATATTTAGAATGAGTCTTGGAAGTCACATTTATAGTCCCAAAAGTGATATAGCCGTTTGTGGTGGACATATAAATTAATGGGGCAAAAATGCACTTTAAACAAAGTTCCAACGGCTATATTCTGGCAAGGTAGTCGACTACACTGATGCCCATGTAGTCGACTACATGACCTCAACAGTAATGTAGTCTACTCACCCATTAATCATGTAGTCGACTACATGCTTCTGGTGGGTGGAGGTTTTTGTGCAAATTTTTAATTTTTGCAATATGACTCCAAAATTGATTATAATGCTTGGGGGGTGTTCCAAATAAGTTTCTAAGACTCCCAAATATGTTTTTGTATCAAAATTATTTCATATGAATTAATTATGAATTTATTTCAAAACCGATTTTTGCAAGAATGAAGTTTTGAAATGATTTTGATTCAAACTTGGTTTTGATCAATCTATTAATGATGCAAGTTCATGTTTGAGCTATATAATCAATCAATTAAGAAACTTTACATTAATTCTAAGCAAACACTCAATTACCGAATAGGTGAGTCTTCGAATGCTTCGATTTGTTTCTTCAAATTGATTCTTCACTTGAAACTTTTCCCTTGAAGCTTTTGCATATGATTCTTGATCTTTGTACTCCATGGATTTTCATTGCTAGCATGTGAGTGATGAGAATGATCTTCTTATCTTGTCCAACGCTTGTAGAAGAATGATCTTGATTCGGATAGATCGGTTTTAGTCCAATGCTTCGTTTACTTGATCGGATATTGATTGAATGATCCTTGTCAAACTTTCTTTGAGTAATCATGCTATTCTTGATTTTCCAAATAATAAATCTATAATCTTATATAAAGAACATGTTAAATTACACATGATTGATTTATTGTTATTATCAAAATAAGATTAAGACCTTCAAGGTCAACAATTATGCGTAAAAGGGTCTTGCTAATTTGTGCCCTAGGCAAGGCAGACCCATAATTTCCTCTAAGGATGAGTTTATCTGACAGAGTTCCCAATTAGTTTGATTTGGCCATACTTCTCAGAAAGTTAAAGACTATAATAGTAAAGAAAAAAAAGTTTCTTTAAAAGATTAAGGACGGGCAAAAAAGCTAGAAATTAGGTAGAAGGTCTTATTACACATTGATTTTCACCAAAAATCCAATGAATAATATTTTTTTGAATGATGGGCCTATTTTTAATTGGTGATTAGTGTAAGAGGTTATTTTGTTTTATATTTTAAATGAAGATATTTGAATAAATTTAAATATCATTTAATTAATAAAAACATGTTATATATTAGCTAAATTACCCCCTTCTTATGAAATTTGCACAAAAAATATGGATTACAAAGTTCATATTGCAGTGAAATATGGACTGCAATATGAACTTTGCACTAGAAATACGGATTGCAAAGTTTACATTGCAATAAAATATGGGCTGCAATATGAATACCAGAAATATGGACTACAAAGTTTATAGTGCAATAAAATATGGACTGCAAAGTTCATATTGCAGTGAAATATAGACTGCAAGATTCATATTTTAATGCATATTAGTATTTTTTTGTTTATTTTAAGGGTTGGGATGTCATTTTACAATGAAAAAAAAAGACACATGTCATATTATCAATAAAAAAAAATAGGCCCTTCCTTTATAAAAAAAATTATTCCTTGACTTTAGTGTTAAAATCTTTCTCTAATAAGACATTTTTTTTAGCTGTCCTGCAAAAAAATTAAATGATCGATCATGGGGTATACCATGATCGATCATGGTCCCAACACTTTGCTTATTTAGTGCAATTTTGGCTCATTTGAGTTGTATGACTTGTAAAGTGACTTAAGAGCTAAAAATTGGTGAGATTTTTTCTTGTGTGCTTCTAATCAACTCTTTGTTCTAATTATCAATAGAAGCTATCATCTGGGTGGATTAGTAGCATTTAAGCCGACACCACAGTAAAACTTTGTTTTGTGCGATTGTTGGTTTATTTCCTATTTCTATATTGTGAATGTACTTTTTTATGTCAGTTCTTCACTTCTTCTTTCGGTAAACCATTAGGGCTTTTGAGATCCTTCCCGTTTGCATCGTGCTCGATTTCAGTGGTTTGGCGCAACAATAAAAACATAACATCAAAGGGCATCCGACGAGAAATTAATATACGAAATAAGTATGCAAGAAACAAGAAATTGGGTATGTTGTTGGCGCACCGTAACATTAGATAATATGGTAAATTAATGGGTAAGGCTGGAGGATAAGACAACTAAGGAGACAGCGCAGAGGGTAATAGTTTTGTGGTGAATTTGAAACCGACTAATTGTATCGAGTGGAGCCAAATTTTTTCGTTAAAATCGAACTGATACAAAGAAAGAAACTGAATAGTATTCTCAATATTACATCATTTTTTTTATGAAAACCGTAGTTGTGTTTGCCTCACTCTCTTTCGATTGGTCAGGATCTCAAAAATATGTAGGCCAATTATTTAAATATATAGCTAAACTGTATGCATATGTACATTTGGAGTTAATATAGCAAAGAAAGGTGTCCTTTCATAAGAGGAAAGTGAAGGAATCACATCAACAGCTAGCGTACAAGGAACTGGATGTCAAGCTTTAAATTAATTTTTCATTTTTTTTTAAAAATAAAACCCATAAAAACCGAAAAAAATACTCCAAAATGAAAACAAGCTGAAAAATTCAGTTCGGATTGGGCAGATTCTAAAACGAAAACAGAAACAAAACAAAAATACTCAAGTTTAGTTCAGTTTGTGTCTCAACAGTTTGCACCCCAGGTAAAATTGAAAACGTCCATATGACAGAGATGTGGGGTAAGCGTCGCTTGAGGAAAAAAAAGGATCAGTTCCGAAAACGGATTAGGTCAATCGTGTATTGATGTGGGACAAAGGGAGACGTGCAAACGTTTTTTTTCCTTACTTTTAGTGATTTCCAAAATATATCGCAGAATTATTTAAAGGATCCATATAAAAAATGAATAAAAGATTTTTTTTTTTTTTTGGCAATATATACGAGATATAAAAACATAAAAACATTGTCATGATATTTTCAGCAGGAACTATCTAGTATGATTATAAGAAGATAAGACTATTCGATTTGATACAAGATGAAAACTGATAACTTTTGTGTGATATGTTAGAAAAGAAGTTTAATGATATGATCGATGAGATGCTCTTTATTTTTTGTGGAAATTTTTAATTTTCTTCTTCACAATCCAAAAATTTTTGTATGAAAAAAATAAATAAGAGAATATCTTACTGCATCTCTAAACTTATTTTTTAACATCTCACATAATTTAATTATTCCTTTTATATTATTATCGAGTGGAATCTAAATTCCAATCAGTTCTTCCAAGTCCGCGTCCACTCTTAATTTCCAATCAATTCTTCCAAGTCCGCGTCCACTCTTAATTTCCAATCAATTCTTCCGAATTGAATCAAACTGTTTTTGGGTAGACCATCCATGCCAGAACCTCTAAAACTCTGGAAAAGAAAAAAGAAACTACGTAGACATTTATATATAGAGGGTAATTTACACGTAAGAGTTTAGATCCTTAAAGTTTATATGATCGCATTTACACGTTAGAGTTTAGATCCTTAAAGTTTATAGATCCTTAAAGTAATTTACACGTTATTTTAACACATAAAGTTTGATTCCGTTGTCATTTTAGACCAAAAACTAATTTTTCATTTGTGTTTTGGAAGAAAAATAACACATGTAGTTGACATGGCATGAAGATCAATGTGACATGTGTTATTTTCTGTTGGGTTGGATTTTGGACTAAATTGACAGCAGATCAAGCTTTATGTATGGAATTGGTAAAGACTGAACTTGATGGACCAAGTGAAAATGCAACAAAACTTTAGGGAGTCAAAGTGTAAATAACTCGTATATATAGCCAAAGCCAGCTTTGAGAAAAATAAAAAAGATAGGGATGGGGTGGAGGAAACCTTTATTAACAGCAGCCAAATTCCTCGTTACTGTACTTTTTTTGTTAGCAATTTCAGAGTTAATTTTGGGAAAGGAAATGGTTGATAAAGAGAGTAATAGTACAAGTAGTAAAATTCTAGTAAAGGTTGGAGTTGTACTTGACACAGACATAGGTATTGGGAAGATGAGTTTGAGGTGTATAAAAATGGCTCTCTCTGATTTTTATGCCTCTCATCCTCATTATAAAACTAGGTTGCTCCTCAGTGTAAGGAATTCAAATGCTACTGTTGTTGGTGCCGCTGTTGCAGGTCTGTACACTGTTCTGAGTTTAAATTTGTTAACCCTTACCTAATTAGTTTTGTAGTGATCTTACGCTGTGATTGCTTGATATGTCCAATAAAATTTCCGTCAAAGAAAAACACTACCTTTTACGGTGACCCAAAATATGAAGATATTTAACGAGGTAACAATATTAATCAATCACAGAGTAGTCACTACCTACGACAGTCTCAGATCAGGGTAAACAAATGTTGATACATAGTGTTATGCAGTTGAGGTAGTTGATATAGATAAGATTTGGCACAATAAATAATTGGGACAATAAGATGTTTTGCACCAAAAATATTCTTTATTGGCAACTCTTTGGATTGCTTTTATTGGTGAAAATTAATGTCGCCAACAGATAAGTTGGTATTGTATCAAATATTAGTGGTGAAATTTATTTTTTGTGGCTAAGATTATCATCTAAAATTTCATTGAAATATTAAATTTAGAAGCGGGTGAAATGATCATCTAAAATTTCAATGGATAATAATAAATATATATATATATATATATGATGGGGTAAATAATAATTTACCATTGGCCTATAAAAAAAAATAATTTTACTATTGGTCTAGAAAGGTAATTTTCAACATTTTTTACCTCCGGTAAAATTCCAATTTTACCCCCGGTAAAATCTCATTTTTACCTCTTCACCTACCCTACCTACCACATATCACCTACCTCACCTACCACCACCAAAAATGACCATTTTGCCCTTTATTTTTATCAAATTTACATTTTTGCCATTCTCCATTTACCTATAAATACCTCCCACCATTCATTCATTCAACACACAACAAAAATATATCTTCCTTCTCTCTCAATATCCATCCATCTCTTCCAAGAGATATAAAGCCATTGGCAATATAAATACAAGCCAATTCGAGAAGAAATAGAAGAGTCATATACTCTCTCTTTTCATACCCCCTAGAAATAGAAGGGTCTTATACTTTCTATTTTCATACCCCAAAAAATAGAAGGGTCTTATACTCTCTATTTTCATACTCCAAAAAATACCAACAACCCTTATACACTCTCTCTCCTACATAGTTTATTATTTATTCGGTTAAAATATTTGTAATCCTAATTCTATACTTATAAATATAATTAAGGAAATTATAGAGAGAGAGGAGTTGGTAGCTTGTATTATCATCCAAATTGGTCGCCTTTGAGCTAATACAAAGCAAGCACACGCAAAAGGAGGACGTACTACTGGAATAGCATAAGCGCTACCGGGAGAACCTACCTTAAAAAAAAAAGTCATGTGTTCATTATTGCGCTGCATTTATTTTTTATTCACCGATATTCGCTTATTGATTGGTTAAATATCTACTTCTAGATTTTGACACCATCAGTTGGCGCCGTCTGTGGGAACGATAAGTTCTCTAAAGCTCTCGTTCTTTAGAAATTACAAGTGAATTTTCGGTGAAAAACTTGAAATCCCGCGGGTCTACGTAGCTCAATATTCTCGGGGGCATAACTTTGTGCTCAGAACTCCAAATCATACGATTCTGGAGTCCATTTTGGAGAAAATTTCAAGAGCTACAACTTTTCAGTTCAAGCCGTTTTCAAATTCGGCCATCTCGCGGTTCAAAACTTCGATACAAACTTTTTGGAACGAAATCCCGCGGGCCTGCGGTGACTCAATATTATTAGGTGCATAACTTTGTGTTCAAAACTCCAAATCATATGATTCTAGAGTCCATTTTGAAGAAAATTTCAAGATCTACAACTTTCCAGTTCAATCCGTTTTCAAATTTGGCCATCTCAGGGTCCAAAACCGGGATACAAAGTTGCTGCGAAAAAAAATGCAAAAATCCGGCAAGCCTATGCTAGCTCAATATTTACGGGCGCATAATCATTCAAAAATTCAATTACCGAAGGGGATAAAACTCAAAAGAAGAGATAAGTTATTTTTTATTAACTTATATATGATTTTTTCTCTTTGTTTTAGTATATTTAAAGTTGTCCCATTTTCTTACGATCAATAATATTTATTGTAGGAAAAATTGATAAGGTTCCAAAAAAAAAAAAAATTACAGTTGAATGTAATTTTTATCAAGTTCATCCGACAAATCACAAGAAAGAAATTTTCAGTGCATATCAAACTTCCACAAAGCTGAATGCAATTTTGAAGTCTATCAGACAACAGCAGGACCACCTCAACCCAAAGAGAATGATCATCTACTGCTGCACCACTGGTCAGAGACCAAGATTTTGACGTTCCCTGGTAATAAATGAAAAAATTGTCAAAATTTGCCTGAGTCAGAAGGGGGCATGGCTCTACTCAAGACTTAGCCAAATAGAACAATTTTTCCTTTTAAGAAACCAAGGACTTCGAAAAAATTCCTATCACCATACAAGTCGGGGAGAAGGGACGAGAGGCCTCTAGCACAGATTTCAAAGTCAGAAGTTTTTGGAAAGCTGTCTCCACAAAAAAAAGGCCATGCTTTAAACAATCACAAGTGGAACATCTCCGGAACGTTTATACAAAGTCCTCACTAGAGATGCATATTATCTAGTCACTCAAAAAAGGCTGAAGAATCCGAAGAACATCATCGCCAAAAGTATAGCGAGTTTTACATATTAATGTTCCAAGCTCTACGACTTGCATCCAATGTCTAACGAGTTCTACACATTGATGTTTCGAGCTCAACGACTAGCATCCGAGATCTAGCTTCCTTGGACTACGACTCGAGATCAACGTCAAGCCAGCCTTACACAATGATGTTCTGAAGCTCTAAAAGCTCTACACATTGATGTTTTGAGCTCAACGACTAGCATCCGAGATCTAACGTCCTTGAACTAAGACTCGAGATCAACGTCTAGCCAGCCTTACACAATGATGTTCTGAAACTCCAAGACTAAGGATCAAAGTCTAGCTAGTTTTACACATTAATGTTCCGAACTCCACAAACTTATGGTCAAGGGCTAACAAAGCCCTACACATCAGTTATTCGAGTTCCCCCCATGATTATTTTCCTCGACAAGTTTCCACTCTCACGCCTCAGCTTTGACAAAGATTTCTAATAAAGGCAAAAGACCTAACACAGGCATTGAATTGTCGACCTTATTCGCCTATGAAGGATTCGGGCTTAAGACCTCACGAACATCAGAGTTCAGAGTTACTACTAGCTCCCGGGTTGAAGGATATCCTCACCAATCAGCTCATCCGAGCTAAATGATAAGGATATGGGGCAATTGATGGGGTAAATAATAATTTACCATTGGCCTATAAAAAAAAAAAATTTTACTGTTGGTCTAGAAAGGTAATTTTCAACATTTTTTACCTCCGGTAAAATTTCAATTTTACCCCCGGTAAAATCTCATTTTTACCTCCTCACCTACCACACCTTACCTACCACACCTACCACATCTCACCTACCCTACCTACCACATCTCACCTACCTCACCTACCACCACCAAAAATGACCATTTTGCCCTTTATTTTTATCAAATTTACATTTTTGTCATTCTCCATTTACCTATAAATACCTCTCACCATTCATTCATTCAACACACAACAAAAACATATCTTCCTTCTCTCTCAATATCCATCCATCTCTTCCAAGAGATATAAAGCCATTGGCAATATAAATACAAGCCAATTCGAGAAGAAATAGAAGAGTCATATACTCTCTCTTTTCATACCCCCTAGAAATAGAAGAGTCTTAAACTCTCTATTTTCATACCCCAAAAAATAGAAGGGTCTTATACTCTCTATTTTCATACTCCAAAAAACACCAACAACCCTTATACACTCTCTCTCCTACACATTTTATTATTTATTCTGTTAAAATATTTGTAATCCTAATTCTATACTTATAAATAGAATTAAGGAAATTATAGAGAGAGAGAGAGGAGTTGGTAGCTTGTATTATCATCCAAATTGGGCGTCTTTGAGCTAATACAAAGCAAGCACACACAAAAGGAGGACGTACCACTGGAATAGCATGCATAAGCGCTACCGGGGGAACCTACCTTAAAAAAAAAAGTCATGTGTTCATTATTGCGCTGCATTTATTTTTTATTCACCGATATTCGCTTATTGATTGGTTAATTATCTACTTCTAGATTTTGACACCATCAATATATATATATATATCACATTTTACCACATCTACTCCTGGTTTGATATTCTTATTGAAATTATGCAGAAGCAATCGATTGAATATAGAGATTATCTCCACCATATATATTTTAGAAAAAACATCATCCGGTTTAACTTAAAATGGAGAATATTAAAAAATAATGAGTGATAAAGAAGAGCCAACTCTCATATTCCTATGTTTTGAAAGTTTGTATGCTAGAGTAACAAAACTTTGACAAATGAAATGTTTCTCTAGTAGGAGGCCATACCAACTCATTTACATTGACTACACGGCAACAAAATATCTCTCTAGTGACAAAGAAATTTTTGCCATTTTTTTTTTTTCACTACCAATTAAAATAATGACAAAAGATTTCGTTATAATGTGGTAACCAACTATGCATCACGAAAAGTGACAAGAAAAAAAAAATTAAATAAAGAAAAAATTCGCCACAAAAGTTTGAGGTCAGTAAATGGTCCTTGCATGATTGCATCATAAAAATAAATGGAAATAAAGAAATAATAGTTACTGACGCAACTTTTACAACGAATTATACTTCCGTGGTTAAAGGAATGCATGTTTTTTTACCCACAGAACAACCTGGTGGAAGATTCCTTCTAAAATAATTATTGATGCGAATGTTAAAAAAATATTGTGCGAATATTTAGAAAAGTATCGGCTATATCTTATCATAGAAAGTATTTACTATTCCACTATTTTTAATAATAATACTTTTTTCTTGTAACTTCATAAAACATTATGCAAATATTTTTAATATATGCTAAGATTTCGTTTAGTTTGAATTATTATCAGTATAAAGTAAGCTAATAGCATAATAATTTAAATATTGTTAATATATTAAAAGTAAAATATAAATATTATTATATTGTATTGCGGACTTTCCACTTCATCTCACGTACTCTCCGTTGTTGCCTTGTTGGTTGAGGAAAGTCCAGCTTCTCTCTTTGTTTCCTAAGTCAACCCATAGCGATAGACCGGCCCGTGGGACCAACATTCTCTATAGTAGAAATTAGATAAAATAATACTTGATAAAATAATAATCTTATTAAAGTAATAAAGTTTTCCGGTTTTAACTCGGGGTCTAAGAGTTAAATTAATATTTTTGCTAAATTTATAAGATAATTCTTTTTTATAAGATCCCCTTAAGTCTGTCGATTACATAGTTTCTTAATTAAGTTTCTAGGAAATAAAATCTTAGGGAAGACAAATATCACAATATTGGAAACATAAATCTTTCAAATTATTTATCGAAGGATAATATAATTTGCTTAATTAAGTTTATAAGAAATAAAATTTAAGGAAGATCAAGAGAACAATATTGAAAACACAAATCTTTCGATAAATTAATAAATTATTAACTTATCAATAAATTAATGATTTATTAATTTATCGATAAATTAAAACCTCATTTAGTTAATAAAATTGACCGGTCCCGACCTTTTTAACTTATTTAGTTTTACTGTATTTGACTCTTATTGTATAAAGTGATTTATAATATCATCATGATCTATTATTATCATCAAACAAATTAACTAATTTAAAAAATAAGAAATATATCATATCTCTGTTAATATATTATTATACTAGTTAATAACTTGTGCGATGTACGGGTGTTTAATAAATATGCAATTTTATTAACGTTTGTCTTAATAGTTTTGTCAAATAATTGTCTTAAATATGTTATGTACGGAGAATAAAATATATATTTCTTCCGTTTAAAATTAATTTTGCAACTTTTACTTTGTTATTTTCAAGAAAAGATTAATTTCAATCTAATTAATCGTTGATAATACAACTCATTTGCTATGGAAATTTGAAAACAAGACTATTAATTTTAACACGTTTTAAAAACAGTATAATAAATGATGCTACTTCCAATATTATTATTATTTTATTATGCATTAAGAATATAAAAAATCAATTAATAAGTAATTAATGTTACTACAATTAGGAATATAAGAAAAACTATTAATGTATATACTTCCTCCATAATACTATATAGTATAGATAATATTTATAATAAATAATATAATTATTTATTAAAGTGTGTTGTTTATTGCTTAATTAATTAGTGAATAATTAAGGTGACACATGTCAAGTTCTAAATAAAAGGTGCGTTTATACTTTCACTTCTCCCATTATATATATATATTATTAGATTAGATTTACGGTTTAAATTTTTTTTAAATATATTTCTTTTAATTTATTTTTGGTAAAATGCAAAGAATTGGGTTAATAATCCTCCAGCTATTTTCCCATGTCGCATAGTCCAATTTGCAAATAAGACACCCTTAAAGTATAAGTGTTTATTTGCATTTCTACTTTAAGGGTTCAATTGGAGCTTTTATCAACACGGAAACAGAAACAGGAAAAATAAAATAAGAAAATGAATACCCAAACGAGCAAGTATAGATTGTTGCCTTGAGTTAGATCTCCACCCAACAAAAGAGTAGATATGTTTGCCTCCACTCCAGTCCTTTTTGCTCCAAGAAGATCTCCATGTCTTAGAGGAAGGACAACAAAAGCTCTTACAAAAGGAGAAACAAGAACTACCAAAAAAATAGAATACATAAATCTCATAGATCAGAAAATTGGTCCAATGACCCTCAGACCTATAGGTATTATTGAATTTATTATTAGGATTTAAGAAAATTGTAAACCCTCCCCGCCTCGATTATGATTGTTAATTACAATTTTATAATTTATATTAAAAATATTGAGTTTCGAAATTTTAATTCTTGACTAAATATGTGTTACCTGTTATGCAAAACTCTAATTAAACCAAGCTACTAACACAACGTGAAGGAATCACAAGAAACAATATGTTAGTGTAACCTATGTAACTATAACCAATGTTACCACACACTAAAGGTTCCACAATAATGAAAACAATAATAATGGAGAATAAAGAAGAAGCACTCACCAACAAAGACAAGTGGTATCGACAGTGCCGCACTCCACAAGGATATACTTTATTGATGATTGGATCAAAACCCAAGTACAAGCAAACCCTAACTTTGTCTCTCTAAAATATTCTTTATAGACCTCTAGAATTCCTTTCTAGATATAATTGAAATAATGATCAAATTAAACCTATATTTTTACTAGTAATTGTGTCACCAAAATAAGTTATTATACTAAAAGGGCTAACTTCCAAATCTTACTTGTGAAACGACTAAACTCACAAATCTCAAACTTGGTGAACTTTGATCACTCCTTTGTAGTCTAACCAGATCAACAATGCATCATTCTTGCATATCACCCCGTTTTTGGTCCCAAACGCCGATGCCCAAAAGGGCTTCAAGGTGGCATATACTCCACCTCTTCCTCTAAATTCAGAGCCATTGTTGCCAAGAGTTTGAAATGTGGAACTAATGACAAGCACACCAGCTTTGAGTTGTCCTTCCCCAGCCTTATAACACTTTTTCCTTCTTTATGATTCTCACGATCTCCATGCCCAGAATCTTTGTAGCTCGACCTAAATCCTTCATCTCAAACTCGTTACTCAAGTTGGCCTTAACTTTGTCGATTTCCACCTTACTCCAGGAAGCTATGAGCATATCATTGACATATAAGAGTAAGTAAATAAAGTCACCTGATTTGAGTCCTTTAAAGTAAAGACGGTAGTCATATTGACTCCTCGTAAACCCCTAAGGTAGCACGAACTTGGCAAAACTTCTTTTGCCACTGGCGAGGTGACTGCTTCAAATAGCATAGGGACTTTTTAAGTTTGCACACTTGGTCTTCCTTGCCAGTAGCTTTAAACCCCTTTGGCGAAGATATATAAATATTTTCCCCTAGATCTGCATGTAAAAACACAGTCTTGAGATTAAGTTAGTCAAACTCTAAGTCAAATTGAGTCATCATAGCCAAAAGCACTCGGATAGAAATATGCTTAACTACTAAAGAAAAGGCTATTTTGTAATCCACTCTTTCCTTCTGAGTATAACCCTTGGCTACCATCCTGACTTTATATTTGATCTAGGATCCTACATACCCATATTTGCATGAACACCCACTTGCACCCAATCTGCTTATCCCCCTTTGGTAGCTTACAAAATTCACAGGTTTCATTTTTATGAAGACACTGCATATCCTCATTCATAGAAGTTTTCTACTAATGCATAAGCCACTCACTCTTCATAACCATACTTCTGTGGTGCTTTGCGAATTCTAAGCTCTTTATCACAGGCTAAAGATGGATGTACATGTGGAATTTGTTGTTCTTGTTGAACTTCTTGTTGACCTGAACCCTCTATGGGAGTCTCATTGGTATCTTCAAAATCTAAACTCAAATCAGCATCTAAAGGGCCTAATGAAGGAGTCACCTTAGTCCACACCAACCTTGCTCATTTGCTTTTTCCCCTTCCCCAAAAGAACTAACTTTATCCACCGGAGACGTTTTAAGCATAGATGCTCATCGAAAGTAATATTTTTGCTAATCATTATCTTTTTGTCTGCAATACTCATCCATTAACCTCATCATTCCTACTCGAGAGCAAAGCTTTCTGGGCCCTTCGATCAAGTTTCTCACCACGAAAATAAGATAGACAACCAATATTCGAGTACCACCATATCTAGCATGAGATCCCAACCAAACCACCATTGGAGTCATATACTCAACACCATATCTAGCATAAGATAGACAACCAATATTCGATTCACAACAAAAGTAGCGTAGGATAGGGCCTTAGCCCAAAAATTGCTTACCTAACCTAGCATTTAATAGCATACACCTTACATTTTCCAGCAAGGTCTTGTTTGACATTTCTGGCATTCCATTTTGCTACGACGTTC
The DNA here is from genome assembly GCA_021464415.1 of Lonicera japonica. Classification (NCBI taxonomy): domain Eukaryota; kingdom Viridiplantae; phylum Streptophyta; class Magnoliopsida; order Dipsacales; family Caprifoliaceae; genus Lonicera; species Lonicera japonica. The sequence goes on from CM038467.1 coordinate 62,119,015, forward strand.
CTTTTATGATGAAGTGATAAACAATTCCATTATGTTGAAAATAGTCCTCAAAAGGATCACTATTTTACTCACATCTGTTGTCGGATATGAGCACTTTAATTTTCCTGCCAATATGATTTCCCACCATTGACTTCCACCTTAAGAACACCTTAAAACATGATCTTTATGCCTTATGGGATAAATACATTATGTGTTGTACATTCTTTAATGTATAAAAAAAGCTTTTATCTACGCACATCTGATAGGAACACCCGCTATCCAAGATCCACTCACTCGCAAACCTAATGATTGGCGTCATCGCCAGCATACTTTTAAAGTCTTCCCCATATGAAGTAGCCGTATTAATGGTCTTTGTTGATTTCTTTTTCTCATCACCTTTTAGTAAAGTACAATTCTTCTTCTAATGTCCCTTTTGCTTCGATATGAAACATTCATTCGGAGCTACGTCCCTAGGTCAGGCATAAAATATGACTTTCGTAGCTTTCCCTGTTACCTATTCTCACTCTTTCCTCGGGCCACCAATGCTTCTGTGGAGACATCACCATTCTTATTCAGCTGTTTCTCGTTGGTTAATACTGTCGCTATTATTCCATTATGACTAACCTTTTATTTTCCATAAAGCAACGTGGTGCTAAGATGCATATAAAACTCTGGGAGTGAATTGATGAGGAAAATATGCTTATCATCATTATCCACTTCGACTTATAGGCTTTCAAGGCCCAAGATAATCTTGCTAAACTCATTGACGTGGTGGCTCATCGATGTACCCCTAGTTAATCAAACTATAAAAGATTATTCTTCAAATACACACGATGATCAATCGCCTTTGTCATATAATTGGCCTCGAGCCTATTCCATATATTAGGCACCCACGTCTTATTCATGATGTAGTACATGACGTTCTGAGCTAGATTTAACTAGATAGTGAAACGCGCCTTTAAATCGTACTCTTTCCAATCAGCATTGGACCATGAAGTGGGCTTCGCCAACATTCTAACCAGTGCTCTACAAAACCCTTTTTAGATAAGAATATCGCACATCTGACATCGCCACATGCCAAAATTTACATTCCTGCCATCAACTTCTTAACATTTTAACTTAAAACCGTTTTAACCTATGATGCTTTAATCTCCTCTTGCGACTTGCCTGTTTTCAATGAACCACTTTCAATAGATATCTTTGATTACCACAAAGCTTCTCCAAACTGATGATTTGTGTTTAATACCTAAAACGCCACCAAACTTGTTCCCCTAATACAAATTTCTTATGTAAAACCCTAGCTAAACCAAGTTACTAACACAAGGCGGAGGAAACACAAGAAACAATTTGTTACTACAACGAAGGTTACCACGCACCGGTGGCCCCAGAACAATGAAAACAATAATAATGGAGAATAAGAAAAAAAAACACCCCAACAAACGAAAGTAAATAAGGTCGTATCGGCAGTGCGATACTCCACTTGGAGATAAACTTTATTAATGATTAGATCAAAACCTAAGTACAACAAAGTGTAGTTTTCTCTTTCTAGAACAATAAACTTTATTAATGATTATATTTATACTAGTAGTCATGTTACCAAAGCCAAGTACTTATAGTAAAAGGGCTAGTTTCTACTCCTAAACTTTCAAGTCTTAATCGTAAAAAAGACTAGCTTTCAAATCATTATTGTAAAAGGAAGTGAGCCAATAAACTCACATTACCTTACTCTCAACCACCATTGCCGCCCAAAATCAGTATCAACAGTGGTGCAATCATCTATTTGCATATGCCAGTGCCTTTTTACAACAAATAAATATATGTTAACATTATATCTCTTCTTTCCATATTTACTATGTTCTTGCTTTAGTTGTCCTACGTAAAGTATCTATATATATAAAGCTATTATCACTGTAATTTATATAGGGCCCGTTTGGTTGTCCTTCAAATTGCGAATTAGATAATTTACAATTAAGTAATTTACAAAATTTTCATTTATTAGTGTTTGGTTGTGTAAATTGAACAATTGTAAATATGATAATTCAAGTTGATTCACAAAAACTCAAATTAAGTCATTTTAAGTAGAACTTGAAACTGCCTAATTCTAGAATTAGATAATTCATTCCAACTATATTTTTTGAGAAGATCTAGTTTCTATCTGTGATGTTGATGCATCTAGACAAAATTTTAAATAACATAGAACAATAAAGAGCATGTTTTTACTAATTCTAAAATTAAGTAATTTACAAACACTACTTGAATTAGAATTGAATTATTCATAAATGAGAAAATTTAAAATTCTTCAATCGAAAATTAACTAATTCTAAAATTAAGTAATTTACGCAACCAAATGGGCCCATAATCAATTGAAAACAATATTTTCTCTCTTTTCTATTCTCTAGTTTAATGATATGAAATAATTGCCATTCATTTATGTCCATTGTTAATTTTAAATGCAGCTTTACATTTGATAAACGAAAAAGTACAAGCAATTATTGGGCCAGTGACATCAATGCTCAAGTCCCCATTATTTCTTTCACTGCTACAAATACTGCGCTTTCATCATTTAGAAGCAAATATTTTGTTCGAGCAACCCTAAATGATCTATTTCAAGTTCAAGCTATAACAGGTCTTATTCAAGCTTTTGGATGGAGAAATGTAGTGCCTATATATGCAGATAATGATTTTGGAAGAGGTATAATCCCTTCTCTGACCAGCTCGCTAATCGAAATTGGAACTCAAATACCTTATCAAAGTGCCATCAATCCGTCGATTATTGATCAAGAAATCACTGCGGAGCTTTACAAATTGATGACAATGCAAACTCGAGTTTTCGTTCTTCATATAACGAATTATCTAGGTTCGCGAGTGTTGAATAAAGCTCAAGAAGTTGGAATGATGACTGATGGGTATGTATGGATAGTAAGTGATGGAATCACTAATCACTTGAGTTTGACAGGTACTTCTTTACTATGTTCTTTAAAAGGTGCTATAGGTGTAAAACCTTATGTTCCAAGAAGTATAATGCTTGTAAATTTTACACTTCGATGGGAAGGGAAATCTTCGAAAGATGTTAACGTCAATGTATATGGGCTATGGGCATACGATGCAACTACAGCACTAGCAATGGCAGTTGAAAAGGTTGGGTATATGAACAATTATTTTAAGAAGATGAATTCTTTAAGAAACTCGGTGAATTTAGGTGGTTATCTTCATAGAGTATTGTCAAGCATTGGATTTAAAGGACTTGTTGGCGACTTTCATATTGTCAATGGCCAATTACAACCACCGACTTTTGAGATAGTTAATTGTATATGTGATGGGGAGAGAGTGATTGGATTTTGGACAACAAAACATGGGATTGTGAAGGAACTTAATTCAACGAAAAATATTAGTGTTAGAGATATTATATGGCCAGGTGATTCTACAGGTGTTCCAAAAGGTTGGGTGATACCAACAAATGGGAAGAAGTTAAAAATTGGAATTCCAGTGAAGGATGGCTGTAATGATTTTGTGAAGTTTATAAGAGATTCGAGTACTAATAGCATAAGGGTTACTGGATTTTGTGTAGATGTTTTCGAGGCTGTAATGAACACTTTACCGTATGTTGTTCCTTTTGAGTACATTCCTTTCGCAAAGCCTGATGGGAGCTCTGCTGGTAGTTATGATGAGTTGGTGTATCAAGTTTTCATTGGGGTTAGATCTCTCTCAAACTTATAATTATAAACCTTAAAAGCTCACCTGAAAATGATATTCCTAGTGTGGCAACAATGTATTGGTGGCTTAGGTTGATAGTTTAACTGAGCATTTGAAAACTATACATGTCAATCAATGCATTGTTGCCTCATCACTATTTAACCTCTCATTTTCATGCACATACTAGAATTTCTCGTAACAATTAATGTTTATTTAAAAGTTAATCACATATGATTTTGGTTAGAAAAGGTTAAGGTCCCTAAAAGTTGTTGGATCACTAACATTTTGAGCCACATTAAAAAAAAATTAATGAAAAAAACTCTGAGTTTCGTCACCACCTTTTGGCTATTGTAACTTCTGTGATAAATTTTAAGTTTCGTCACTAAATGATTATATTTGGTGACAAAACAATTTTTTTGTCACTACAGGAGGACACTCTATGATGAAAATGTGTTTCATAACAAATATTTTGTCAATATAGGTGCACATTTTTTTCACAAGTATTTCAAAACTAATTGAACAGTAGTTGTGTAAATCACATAAACCAATGTCCTTGTAGTGCTTGTTTAGTAACTGTTCCTTTTCTCTTGATATCCAGAATTTTGATGCTGTTGTTGGAGATGTTACTATAAGAGCAAACATGTCCCTATATGTAGACTTTACACTACCTTTCACAGAGTCGGGTATAAACACGATAGTGCCGGTCAAAGACAAGAAGACAAAAAATGCATGGGTGTTCTTAAAGCCTTTAACTTGGGACCTTTGGGTCACAAGCTTTTGTTTCTTTATATTCATTGGCTTTGCAATTTGGATTCTTGAACATGGCATAAATGAAGATTTCAAGGGCACTCTCCCTCAACAGTTGGGCACAAGCTTTTGGTTTTCCTTCTCAACCATGATTTTTGCCCATAGTAAGTTTTTTCTTACAATATTTTTTCCTTTGATTTGTGAATTAAATATGCAAAAAACTGATCAGTAAATCAAACTGCTCAATTATGAAGAAATATTTTATAAGACAAAATTGTGTTTCCGTTATAGAATTACCTTTAGTGACAAAAAGTTGCGATAACACATTTTTATTGGAAAATGTACTCATTTAGCTAGTGATGAAAATTTGTGTTTCGTCGCCTAATGTTTCTTTATGTGAAGAAACTTAGAATTCGTTTAAAAGTTGTGACAGCCAAGAAATCAGTAAGGAAACTCTAAGTTGTGTTACTAGATGGTGCGTTGCTTCCTAAATATAGTACAAGATTTCAAGTAATATTACTACACTATCTAAAATTTTAGGTTCCTAAAATTTACATGCTCTAATGGGAACTCGACTCTTTGAGAATATTACCATATTGGAGCTATATTGCAAATGTAAGAGTTTAATACTTTTATGTCCAAAATAAGCACGAGCAAAAATAGAATAATTAATTTTCTAACTAAAAATGCGTTGCCCTGGGTTCCATTTGGTTCATTCTTCAGACTATTCCCTTGAATCCTAATTTTCCATTCTTCCGATATTCAAACATTTGGTTCAAGTTCAACAAGAAAATAAACCAAGAGTACTTGGAGTGGAGGCATCCATTCCCATATTCAAATGGAGGTAAGTTAAAAGGATTCCTGAGAATCATTTCTTACTTTTTGTTTTTGAAAAAATTGCCTCTCTTTTTGACAAGTAAACAAATATTTTTCTTTACAAGAAAGTGATATTTTAATAATATACTACAATGTGGGACTGAATAAAAATTAAATTATATTTATGCTTAGTAATATATTAGCAACTTATTTTCAATAGAGGCTGGAGAGGACAGTTCCAGTCTTAAGTCAATTTTGGCAAGAAATCTCAAATGTGAAGAGAGGAACTTTCTTGAAATCTAATTCTTTTCGAAAAACTCGAACCAAATGAGCCCGCAAGTATGCACACTATGAAATTTTTTCCTAGAGAACTTTTGAAAAACACAAATATATCCTTGCTAGATAAAAAGGAGTACAAACTTTATTATTGTTAATTCATGTGCAGGCCTCTGTAAAGCTTTTGCATTCAATCATATATTTTGTTTGATAATTCTTTATCAAATTTATTTTAGCTTACTGTACATTTAAAATTCGCAGAGGAGCAAGTGGTGAGCAACTTGAGTAGGTTGGTGGTAATCATATGGTGTTTTGTGGTTTTGATTCTGACCCAAAGTTTCACTGCGAGCTTAAGTTCTACTTTGACAGTTAAACAACTTGAGCCTACATTTACTAGTGTTGAAGAGCTTATAGAGAAAGGGGAGATTGTTGGGTACGCAAAGGGTTCTTTTGTTCAAGGACTCTTAAGAAATTTTAACATGTCCAAGCTTAAGGAATATGAGATAAGAGACGAATTGCACATGAAAATTTCAAAGGGCGAATTGGTGCTGCTTTTGGTGAAATCCCTTACATGAAGCTTTTTCTTGCAGAACATTGCTCCAAATACACCACGGTTGGACCAACATTCAAGAGTAACGGTTTTGGATTTGTAAGCGCTCTCTCTCTTTGTCTCTCTCTCTCTCTCTCTATCTATCTCTCTCTCTCTCACACACACACACACATAATTTTAGTTATAATTAGGTTTTTGTGCATACGCTGTGAGTATGGAATATGAATATAATAAATACACAAAACAAACTGTTAAATTAAATATTTATGACAAAACTCATTTCATCATATATTCAAGTAATTTAGCAACACAGATTTGTTTTTCATCACCAACTGTATTCCTTTAGTGACGAAACATATAATTCATCGAAAAAGTTACAATAAGAAAGAGAATGGTGCCAAAACTCATGAGTTTTGTCCCAAAGAGTTTTCCTTGATGTTGAGACTTTTAAGGACGATGTTGTGATGTAATCTTTTATCAATAAATGATTTTTGAATAAAACTACAGTTTTAGAGACAAAATTGTCCCATTTAAGAGATCCTTTCCGTTTCCGTTTATGGAAAACTGCATGCAATCAACTTCTACAAGCTTTAATTTTTATCTACAGTAGACACCCTTTCCGTTTATGGAAAACTGCATGCAATCAACTTCTAGAGGCTTTAATTTTTTTCAATTTTCACTAGTTAAGATAAATCCCATATACATTGATCACTATTGTACATCTCTACTATATATATAAAGCTAACCCCAGTTCCAATAATCTTTCAGAGCAGGTCATATTTTGAACTTACTAATTTTACATTTTAGATTACAAATATGCAAGCTGCACATAATGTATGCATAATATTCTAGTATATGAAGAAACTTCTTACACGATAACTACACTTACTAAAAAACAAATAGATCAAAAGGAGGTTTTTTGTAATATATCTCTCTAGGAAGGGAGATCATTATTAGAAAACCCAAATTTCATGGGAGGTCATTGTAATCTCGAAAGACTGATAAGTTATAATAAATTGAACAATATATACTTTTTATTAGTAAATTGAAAACATGTTGCCCTAGCTTCATGCAATTTAATTATTCCAAAATTTAATAAACATATTCTATTATGTAATGATTTGTAGGTTTTCCCGAAAAGTTCACCTTTGGTACCTGATGTATCAAGAGCAATCTTACATGTAACCGAGGGAGAGAAAATGGAAAAAATTGAGAAAGCGTGGTCTGGGAAGCAAACTAATTGCCCAGACCCGAGCACATCTGTGTCATCCAACAGTCTCAGAGTTAATAGTTTTTGGGGTCTTTTTGTCATTGTGGGAGTTGTTGCATCATTCGTGCTTATCATATTTACATCTATTATGGTTTATGAGAACACAAATATCTTGATGCGAATTCATCCCAAAGATATATGGAAGAACTTTGTTACAAGCAATGAAGAAAGCGGCGGAACAAATACTGATTCAGTTGATGACACAACTGTCCGCCCTAATTTGTCAAATAATGAAGAAGAAACTATGTGCGACCAACAAAATCCAAATGCGCGAACACATGAGATTGTAGTTTTCAACCATCAAGTTGTGAACTTGAACCAAGACGAATGAAGAATTTGTGGAAAATAACATGAAAATGGTACAACTAATCTAATGTACATAAACATATTAATTTATAACTTCGATGAATGTGTTTATTATTAGGGTTCCATGTCTTAGAATATAAATGTTAACGTATATATATAATTGATGCCTTGTTCCGCTCTTATGTAGTGCCCTATATAAAGGCCATCTCATTGTAATGTTAAATAACAAAATTATCAATATAATATCAAATTATGGAATTATACATTGTATCAGAGGGATAAAAATCCTCTTGCCCTGTGGTCCTAGTCAAATTATTGTGTTGCCTGCAAATAATTTCGTATTTGTTAGCTACGGATACCCCTAATGTTTGTTTTTTTTTATTATTAAACTTAATTTTATATTATACTTTTATTGTACACTGTTTTATATTTTTTATTTAGTCTTAGTTAAATTGCATGATCCCATAGTGTTTTTAGGAAGCCTTAGGGTAGATAACTATTGCTGATGGATTCCATTTACTTTTGCACACTAAATTTAGATTTCCTTTTGTTTTAGTTTAATTAATTTGTAGCTTTACTTTAGTCTTCATTCCCTTCCTTATCCCAATTTTATCATCTTTTCTTTCTTTCCTCCCTTTTGAAAGCTTAACTAGAATAATATAATTTCCTTCCTTCCCTGTGGTTTGACCTTGAATTTCCAAATACATACTATATCTTGATCACCTGCGTTTGGGTATAATAACTCTTGTTGTTTTCTCATAGTGACTACTTGACTTAAAAAGTATTAAATTTATACATTTCCTAGAGAAAGGAAAATGAAAGTTTGTTGAAAATTTGCATTGAAAACTCTTCCTTCTAGATTTTCCTTAAGTTTTCTTCACTTAAGACATCAAGTGAGTGCCCTCAAATGGTCCAATGGGCCTCCCATTTATAGATTGAAAATGGGCCTCATGCGACAAGTTGTAACCAACTTGTTGTGTGACATCCGCCTATAAATTTGTTGCTGGACGCGTGGCAACATCCTGTGCAGGGTGACGAGGTCTTTCCTAACCAGCAAGTGCCCTTTGACTTCTCACACGACAAGTCAACCCTTAGGAGACAAGTTCTTCTAGCTGAAATTATCGCTTATGGTCAGTTCTAAGAGTCCTAAGTCAAACTACTTCCTTAGTTTGCTTGGACGCATGTCAAGCTCTTAAGGACATCCTTCTAGTCCTATATTGGGTTCTCAAGCCCTAAAAATGCATGTACTTATTCTGAAAGTATGAGTTATGTAAGAATTGTGAATTGGGGTCCACAAAATTCTCAAAATGCTTTAATAACGTGTTTTTTATATGTACGATAGAGTTGCCCAAATGATTTCTAATATTTTTTTTGTGAATTAATATAAGTAGGTTATTTATCCTACAAGGATATGCAGCATGTAGTACTATAGGTGGGATAAAACATTTTTTCGTAGGATAAATGTATGATAAAGTTAAGGTTGACCAACTTTTTAAATATATGCGGGTCTGCTTGGAGTGAGAATGGGCACGCTAAAGAGATTAGTGTTTGTAACTTAAACGTGGAATGGATCCGCGGCTCTTCCCACAAACACTAATTAGATTAGCGTGATATATTTTCTCTCTTCCTTTTTATTCTCACTACACACTCTCTTAAAATAACACACAATATTAATTTTGTTTATGTAGTTTATCATATCCTTATCACACCACTAATTGTTTAATTGCTTTACTAATTGTTGCGTACTATAAAAGATTAAATAGTTTTTTTAGAAATAAAATACATAGAATTCTAAGTTTGCTTTCTAATACGATTAGAATTGGTTTTTGAAAATTAAATCATCAAATAACAAACCTAGATCCTATGCCTCCTTTTAAGGAATTCACAAATATGATCTAAATTTAATTTACAACCATGAATAAACCCAATCACCATGCACATTAAAATTTAGCATGAATAAAAACATCGTCGGATCTAATTACATAAACTTAATTACATGACCATAATAACGGGACAAGAACACTGCAAAACAAGGGTTAGCGAGTTTTACGTTCTTTCCAACAACAATATGCATGAATCGATTTTACTAGACAACATGGTTAGTTTAATCCGTATGCAGTATCAAAGAAAACCAATCCCTCTGATACCAATTGATGGAGACATAATTATAGGATGGTTTGATATTGCGTATAGGTTGAACAAAATATTTTTGAAAAAACCTATAATAATAAAGGAATTTCATTTGTGGATCATGTAAAGGATCCATATGAAGAGATTATGGTTTGATAGCAGTAAATTGCAACCTGGTGAAATTTTTTATAGTCCCGCTAGGCTACGAAAATTGATCATTTTTGCCATTAAAATGACTTTTGATCGTCCTGATTTCTCACTTATTATTATTAACTTTGCGTTCCTAACGATATATACAAAAATCAGTTCTATCTAACGGCTAGATCAAAAGTTACAATTGATTTACGATTGGAGTACCGAAAACCTAAATATCTTCTATCGTATTCCCTCCAACATCAAATCTTGCACCAAGTGTGGATTACGGTATCAACAAGATTTCATCCTCTCTGAACGAAAAAAATCTAAACTTGTGAGATATGAGAAGAGATAAGGCCGGCATATATATAAGGCTACGGTAGAGACCTAAAGGAGAAATAAGTGTTTAGGCTTCCTATGAAAAGTTGAAATCCTAATTCCATGATAAATTAATTCCTTCCATAAATTATAATTTGAACCACTAAGGAATTCTAATTGCATTCCTGTCCTTATCTCAAAATTATATTTCTAGCTCCTTGTTATTAAAATACTTATTATTCTCCCCATATTAAAATTGCAAATAACTGTTATTAAAATAAATTATTGACAATTATATTTAAATAACTAGCTTTTTAATCCTTGAGCCTACCATTTAACTTATTTGACATGTCGGATTAACATAATCCACTTGCAGGATTTGACATGATCAAAACTAATAAGTTTTTCAAAGGACTAAAGAGCATCCAAGAAAGTGGAAATCTCGATGTCCATGTGATTAAAGAAAGAAAGTGGAATTCTCCATGTGATTAAAGAGCATTCAAGAAAGTGGAATTCTCCACCAAAAATAAAAAAAAATATTGTTTATTTTTGGCATCCAACCCAACTTTCCTATTTATAATCTTCATTGTTGCTTTGGAGAGGAGTCCTTTTATTACTTCTCATTTCTCAATTTATAGAGAGCTTGTAATAGTTTTTTTTCTAGAGAGAGAAATGGAATTCACTTTTATAATTCTTGTCACTACATTTATTATGGAGTAAATTTCTTTGCTAAGGCTAAAAGATGAAATTTGCAGTGTATTAATTATGTAAGTTCAATTCTCATTCCTTTGTTAGCATTGTTAAATACTTTTTGAATCCTTCATCTTTTCCATTTTTTCAACCATTTATAAGCTAGTAAGATAGTTTTCATATGATGATTTGACTTTGTATGTTTTGTATACATAGATCTCAAGCATTAATAAGAAAATGATACACATGTATATTTCTTACTAGCCTATGTCCATTCTTTCTTTGAATGAGATACTTTTCATTGCCAAGCATGATTAGTCTTTGAATATTCATGGAAACACCATAAATTTGAAATTTTAATCTTTAAATACTTTAATGATATGTTGAGTGCTTTCTACACTTTATGTGATTTTAAGACATCATTTTCTTAGTTAAAGTGTTGCCAAAGAGGATCTTTTAAATTTATGTCATAAACAACTTCATTAATCATTTTAAGGATTCAATTTGTATTTATCAAATAAGTCTATATAGGACGGTTTGACCTCCACCTAGACCTCCCAATCATAGACAAATGAAATGTTATGATTTATCGAGCTAAACTCCTTGTAGTTGGCCATTTTCATAATCAAGTCATTTGCCTAGGGGAAACTAACAATGAGTTCTTAAATGCCTAGTTTAAATTTATGACTTTTCTTTTTGTGTATTTCAAGTTTGAATCTTGGTTGACATTATATAGGAATGGGTTGCTTTTGCTCCACACCCTTTTGCTTAGAAATGGGTAAAATATTCAACACTTAGGAATTACATTAAGAACTTTGAATGAGGTTGATTTTACTTAACTTTGCAAAACAAATGAATTCTATAATGCCTTAGCATTTTCTCATCTATTGTTACATCATTTTAATTTTTATTGTAAGACTTTAAAATTAATCATTAAAATCAACCAATTAAATTCTCTTAACAAAACCTTGGACTCGTAATCACCACATTGTCTTTCCGACTATCCTTGTGGTTCGACACTTGGACTTACCAAGTATTATAACTTGACAACCTGCACTTGGGTACCTAGGCACGGAAGTATTTTCGACGCGTCAAGTTTTGGCGCCGTTGCCGGGGATGCGGCGAAAGACAGATTACGGATTTTGTAAAAAAAAATTCACTTTGTAATTATTCTCTCCCTTTGTAAATTACTTTTTAAACTTATTATTATTTATATTTTTAGGTGAAAAATTTTATTCGTGATCATTCTTCCGGGCTTATGCCTGGAAATTTGTACATTGATCTTCGCATAAGTCCACCAAGAGGCCAACCACTGCCAAGGCATCCTAGTCCTTCACCTACTCCTTTCGAAATTGCTAACGAGGACAATAAGTCAAATATCGGCGAAAACAATAATCACCATCCTCCGGCTCGAACAATGAGGGATTATCTTCAACCACCTCAGACGATGTCTAATTCTTGCATCATTCTCCCCACCGGACAAGCGGGAACATTCTCGTTCAAGCCAGGTATGCTTCAACATATCCCCTCTTTCCATGGTATGGAATCCAAAAATCCGTACTTACATTTGAAAGATGTCGAGAAAGTTTGCTCTACGTTTCATGATGTAAGCACCAATGAGGAAGTAATGCATTTAAAACTTTTTCCTTTCTCCTTAAAAGATAAAGGAAAAATATGGTTGAATGCTCAAAGACCGCAATCTATTCGGTCTTGGCAAGTACTTCAATCGGAGTTTTTGAAAAAATTCTTTCCCGTCTATCGGACCAACGCTTTGAGAAGGGCGATATCAAATTTTTTGCCAAAAGAAAATGAAAGTTTTTACAAGTGTTAGGTACAAGGAACTTTTAAATGCATGTCCTCACCATGGCCATGAAACATGGAGCCTTGTAAGCTATTTTTATGAATCTCTTACTCCCGAGATGCGTTCATTCGTAGAGACCATGTGTAATGGTCAATTTTTGAGTAAAAGTCCCGAGGAGGCCTTGTTGTATTTTGATGAATTAGCAGATGGTGTCCAAAATTGGAACACCAATATCGAGGAACCTAAGGCCAAACCTCCGGGAAAGGGTGTGATGTACCAAATATCCAATGATGATAACATGGAGGTAAGGTTGTTCCAATTGTCTAAGAAGGTAGAGGCCTTAGAGACAAACAAGCTTAGAGATGTCAATGCAATGTCATCAAGTCAATTGTGTGTCATTTGTGAAAAGTTGGGGCATTCCACTGAGGAGTATCACACAATTTCGGCCTTCAAAGAGGTCCTTCAAAGTCCCTCACAAGTCAATGCCATGAACTCATATTCTAGGCCACATAATGATCCATTTTCTCAAAGGTACAATGAAGGGTGGAGAAATCATCCTAACTTTAATTGGGGAGGAAATCAAAATGCTCATCAAAATTCCAATGCAAATTCAAATTCTTTCCAACCAAGACCACCTCCACACCAAAACAACTCTTTTGACCAAACTAACCTAAACCCAAATTCAAATTTGGAGTATCTTTTGTGGCAATTTATAGATAAAACCAATAGAGAGGTTAGTGATTTAAAAACCCAAATGTCCAAACTCACAACCGCGTTGTCCACCCAAGAAAAAGAAAAATTTACATCCCAACCCTTAGCCAATCCCCAAGGCCAAGCTTTAGTGATCAAAGAGGGTGAATCAAGTGGAAATGTTGAGGAGTTAAAATCTATCACCATCCTTAGGAGTGGGAAAGAGATTGACAAAACTATAGTTCCGATGGCCAAAAATCAGGTGGACATAGCCGAGTCAAGTCAAGTTGAGGAGATCACCTTAGAAGAGAGAATGAGGGAAGAAGAGAGAGTTGGAAAGAGGATTTGAAGAAAATCAAGAATAGTGTCAAAATCCCTTTTCCGGAGAGGTTATCTCAACCTTTCAAGGGGACCCAAAATGCCGATGTTCTTGATGTGTTCAAATAAGTGAAAATTAACATTCCATTACTTGATGCGATGAAACAAATTCTTCTTATGCAAAATTTTTAAAAGATTTGTGCACTACTAAGAGGCGATTGAATGTTAAAAAGAAGGCATTTATGGCGGAACAAGTGAGTTCAATAATGCAGGGCACTCGAATTCCAAAATTCAAAGATCCCGGTTGCCCCACCATTTCTTGTTTGATTGGCAACTTTATAATCAAAAATGCTTTGCTTGATTTGGGGGCGAGTGTTAATGTTTTGCTATTTTCGGTCTACCAACAATTGGGTTTAGGAGAGTTGAAACCCATGAAAGTCACGATCTAATTGGCGGATCGATCGGTCAAGATTCCAAGGGGAATTGTAGACGATGTGCTAGTTCAAATTGATAAATTCTATTTTTTCGTGGATTTCATAGTTCTTGACATGCAACTGGTATCCAATCCCAGAAATGAGATTCCCGTAATTTTGGAAAGATCCTTTCTTGCAACATCAAATGCTACCATCAATTACAAGAATGGGATTGTAAAATTGGCCTTTGAAAATATGACTCTTTAGCTCAACTTTTTTTCAATAAGTAACAAACAAGATGATTTTGATGATGAAATTGAACATGTAAACATGATAGAGTTATTAGTACAAGACCATTTTTCTTTTACTTATGAATCAGAATCATTGAAAGATTTGCTAACTAATCCCAATGATCCTGAGGAATGTGTGCATGTGTTTTCTTTGAATGATAGGAACAAGGAAGAACTCTTGAAGAATGAAGAAAATGCACAAGTGGAACCACCAAAGCTTGAAGGAAAGATGGAGCTCAAGCCTCTTCCTAGCAATTTAAAGTGCGCTTTCCTAGGTGCTTTTGAAACTTACCCCGTGGTAATTTCTTCCGAACTCTCAAATGATCAGGAAGAATGGTTGGTAAGTATGCTACGTAAGTATCAAAAAGCTTTTGGGTGGAAGTTGGCTGACCTCCAAGGAATTAGTCCATTGATTTGCACACACAAAATTCACTTGGAGGAAAGTGCAAAGCCGTCAAAACAATTTCAACGCCGGTTAAATCCTCACATGCAAGAAGTAGTAAGAATTGAGGTGTTGAAATTGCTTGATGCCAAGATCATCTATCCAATTTCGGATAGGAAATGGGTAAGTCCGACCCAAGTTGTACGTAAAAAATCCAGGCTTACAGTAGTAAAGAATGAAAATGATGAGTTGATACCACAAAGAGTCACCATCATGTGGCGAATGTGCATAGACTACCGTAAATTAAATGAAGTCACTAGAAAGGACCATTTTTCTCTTCCATTCTTAGATCAAACACTTGAAAGAGTGGCGGGCTATGAGTTCTATTCTTTTTTAGACGGATTTTCCGGGTATAACCAAATCAAAATTGATCTTGAGGACCAAGAAAAAACAACTTTCACATGTCCGTTTGGTACTTTTGCTTATCAAAAAATGCCTTTTGGTTTGTGCAATGCACCGGCCACTTTTCGAAGATGTATGTTGAGCATTTTTAGTGATATGGTAGAGAAAACTCTAGAGGTTTTTATGGACGACTTTACCGTTTATGGTAAGTCATTCAATAATTATTTGCTCAATGTTGAACATGTGTTAGCAAGGTGTATCGAGAAGCAATTCGTCCTCAATTGGGAGAAATGTCATTTCATAGTGACAAAGGGCATTGTATTGGGCCATGTTGTATCGGGAAAAGGCATTGAAGTAGATAAGGCGAAGATCGAGCTTATCAATCAAAGATGTTCGCTCATTCTTGGGGCATGCCGGGTTCTACCGAATGTTCATTCAAAATTTTAGCACCATTGCTAAACCCATGTGCAAGTTGCTCTTGAAAGATGCCCCATTTGAATGGACCAAGGAATGTGAAGAAGCCTTTGTAAAACTCAAGCACATGCTCACTACCGCACCTATCATGCAAATCCCCGATTGGAGTTTGCCATTCGAACTCATGTGCGATGCAAGCGATTACACCGTGCGGGCGGTCATCTGTCAAAGAAAGGACAAAAAGCTCAGGATCATTTATTATGCGAGCCGAACTCTCAATGAGGCTCAAATGAACTACACCACCGCCGAGAAAGAACTCTTGGCTATTGTCTTTGCCCTCGACAAATTTTGGTCCTACCTCATTGGGTCACCTATTGTCATTTTCACCGATCATGCGGCCCTCAAATCTTTTCACAAAGAAAGATGCAAAGCCAAGGCTTCTAAGATGGATTCTTCTCCTACAAGAATTCAATCTTTTCATAAAGGATAAGAAGGGTGTCGAAAATGTGGTGGCAAACCATTTATCTCGCCTTTCATTCACCGGCCACATTGAAGAGAGTGCTATTAAAGACTAGGATGAGCAACTATTCACAATCTCTTCCTTGCCATGGTATGCCGATATCGTGAACTATCTTGCCATTTTTGGAATTCCCACCTTAGGAGGAGTCCACCACTCTTGAAGATCTGACCTATACCTAACAAGCATAGGAGATGTTTGTATATAATTTTAAAAAAAAAGAAAAAAAAATTGTTTTATTTTCTTTCCTTCTTTTTTTGGTTCGGTTTGATAAACATGATATTACGATTGAAATATCGTTGTAATGCATGCATGTTATGTTTTATCTAATTCTAACCCTCTTTTTTTTGTTAGTGTGTAAATATAGTAATTTTGCTTTGAAAATAGCTCTCTTTTGCCTCATGAAAATCAAAAAGCCGAATGGGAGACTGTCGATTTCTCATTTTCTTCACATTGAGGACAATGTGTTCTTCAAGTTGGGGGGGTAATGTACTTAAACTTTAATGGCTTTTCAATTTCTGAATTTTTCATGTGTTTAGAGCTTAAAAAAAAATTTGAAAGTTTGAAAAATGATGAATGATAAAAAAAAAATGATGATGATTGGTTCATTAGCTATTGACATGAATTCCTTGATCTAGATGGAATTTTGAGTGATAATCCACTTTTCTTTGTTTCAATTAGATTCATGACCCTAGAAACGTCCCTTAAAATGTGTAAATGCTTCAAGTAGAGAAATTCTTTCATAACACTTAGAGTAATTTTTATTTTGTGAAGAGGGAATTCTTTTCCAAAGACAATAAAAGTTTTTTCGAAAAGATCCTCCAATTGAGAGGACAAATGATGGCACGTTGAAAAACTTGGATGACTTTTAATCCTAATATTGACTTAAAGTTTTACTTGAGTAAATTTGTCTAATATTATGGATAGGTAAAGGTTACCATATGAAAAAGGGTGAATAGCTTCCTTCAAGCTTAATAAATAAGCATAAAATGTCAAATTTTATATAGTGAGTCTGCTGCCCCATAGAGATGAAAACCGCATTGAATTAATTTAGCGAAAATTCCAAGAAAATATAACAAAAGTGCTTAGAAATAGACAAAATCTGAAACTTTCGTTTTTGAAGGAAATTCCTCTTCCATCTCTAATGATCAATACTCTTTGTGTTTAAATGAGAATTTTGTCAATATCAGGTTTAGCATATGATTAAAGGGAAGTATGGGTTAAGTTTCTAAAGGAGATAAGCAATTTAAATAGTCATTCAAACCTACAAGTCTAGAAATAGTGATAGTAATGTCATAAGCTTTGCAAATTGAACTTTTGAAATCATCATTCTTGTCATTCACTATGATCAAACTTTTGATGTTTGTAGGTATCATCACTGTAAACCTTCGCGAGACAAACCTCGTCTTCTAAGGAAACTTGGGAGTTTTTAAAATGGCTTAGTGCATTTTATCAATCCATTTTCGGATAATATTTTTTTGCATTTATTTATCTTACTAAGGGACTAGTAAGAGATAAGTTAGGGGAGTTGATAAACGCTAAATATTGTCATTCATACGCTCATTTTTGGAGTTATTTGACGCGTTTATTTCTCTAAATCTATTTGGTTTGCCAACTTATTTCGCGATTAGTCTCGTAGCACTTTTGTATTTAACAATGCTTGGAAAGGCCCATTTTGTGTTTATTTTGGTGTTTTTAGATTTCAAGAAATATTGTATTTTATACAATAGTGGAATTTTTCATGGACAAAAGGAATCCAAGAAAGTGGAAGTCTCCATGTCCATGTGATTAAAGAAAGAAAGTGGAAGTCTCCATGTGATTAAAGAGCATCCAAGAAAGTGGAATTCTCCACCAAAAATAAAAAGAACATTGTTTATTTTTGGCATCTAACACAACTCTCCTATTTATAATCTTCATTGTTGCTTTGGAGAGGAGTCCTTTTATTATTTCTCATTTCTTAATTTATAGAGAGCTTGTAATAGTTTTTTGTCTACAGAGAGAAATGGAGTTCACTTTTATAATTCTTGTCACTACATTTATTATGGAGTAAATTTCTTTGCTAAGGCTAAAAGATGAAATTTGCAATGCATTAATTATGTAAGTTCAATTCTCATTCCTTTGTTAATATTGTTAAATACTTTTTGAATCCTTCATCTTCTCCATTTTTTCAACCATTCATAAGCTAGTAAGATAATTTTCATATGATGATTTGACTTTGTATGCTTTGTATACATAGATCTCAAGCATTAATGAGAAAATGATACACTTATGTATTTCTTACTAGCCTATGTCTATTCTTTCTTTGAATGAGATACTTTTCATTGCCAAGCATGATTAGTCTTTGAATATTCATGGAAACACCATAAATTTGAGATTTTAATTTTTAAATACTTTAATGATATGTTGAATGCTTTCTACACTTTATGTGATTTTAAGACATCATTTTCTTAGTTAAAGTGTTGCCAAAGAGGATCTTTTAAATTTATGTCATAAACAACTTCATTAATCATTTTAAGGATTCAATTTGTATTTATCAAATAAGTCTATATAGGACGGTTTGACCTCCACCTAGACCTCCCAATCATAGACAAATGAAATGTTATGATTTATCGAGCTAAACTCCTTGTAGTTGGCCATTTTCATAATGAAGTCATTTGCCTAGAGGAAACTAACAATGAGTTCTTAAATGCCTAATTTAAATTTATGCATTTTTTTGTGTATTTCAAGTTTGAATCTTGGTTGACATTATATGGGAATGGGTTGCACTTACTTCACACCCTTTGTCACAAGATAAAAATGAGAGATACACTCGTGTTGATATTTGCCTATACCCTTTTCTTTATATGGCATTTGTATGGGAATAGGTTGCTTTTGCTCCACACCCTTTTGCTTAGAAATGGGTAAAATATTCAACACTTAGGAATTGCATTGAGAAGTTTGAATGATGTTGATTTTACTTAACTTTGCAAAACAAATGAATTCTATAATGCCTTAGCATTTTCTCATCTATTGTTACATTATTTTAATTTTTATTGCAAGACTTTAAAATCAATAATTAAAATCAAACAATTAAATTCTCTTAATAAAACCTTGGACTCGTAATCACCACATTGTCATTCCGACTATCCTTGTGGTTCGACACTTGGACTTACCAAGTATTATAACTTGACAACCTGCACTTGGGTACCTAAGCAAGGAAGTATTTTCGGCGCGTCAATAAGTAATCATAATAACCATTGAATTTTAGATTGTTATATATAGCCAGTATAAAAATAGTTAACCCAAATCGGTTATGTTCAATAAACAGAAAATGTACTAGCACAATGAGTTAAAACTATACCATTTCTTGTAGTCAAGATAAACTACTAAAACTTGTACTACAATCATACCGATGGGTGTCCAATTCAGTTTAAGACCGTAAACTAATAAACTTATATTCCACAAGAACCGATGATATGATCTGCTGTGTGTAAGCTAAACTCTGCATACCAAATCATCTACTATATGGAATAAAAGACACAAATGGACGATATTTAAATAAATAATATAATGCAATCATTGACCATAAAGATTCTTATTAAAATAGCAAAATCGAGTTTATAACATATCCAAACCAACATTGAAAATTATGGTCTTTAGTATATAACTCTAACAGTTCAAACCTATTAAAATCTTAACAAAGTGTTAAACTACTACTTTTAAGAAATTTAAATTAACTTGGATTGTTCTTATCATGCATTCGCAATAATAGATCTAAAAGTACGCTTTTTCAAAGTCAAAAGCTTTGCCGTCAGATTCTATTACTTAAAGCCATATATATAGTCTTTTTCATGCATGGACTATTAAATATTTTTGGTGGCAATATAATTGAATGGTAAGAAAGCTTCAGAGTTGAATTTTAGTGAAAAGTCTCATTTAAACTTCAATTTGGATCACCCGGCTGGACCGGTTTAATTTCGTATTTGCTAGTTGTAGATACCCCTAATGTTTGTTTCTCTTTGATTAAACTTCATTTTATATATATTTTCCTTTTACTATCTAGTACACTATTTTATATTTTTTTATTTGTTCTTAGTTAAATTGCATGATCCCATAGTATTTTTAGTAAGACTTAGGAACTGGTAGATTGCATTTACTTTTGCACACTAAATTTATATTTTCTTTTGTTTTAGTTTAATTAATTAGTAGCTTTACTTTAGTTTTCGTTCCCTTATTTTATCCCAATTTTATCATCTTTTCCCCCTTTCGAAAGCTTAATTAGAATAATATAATTTCCTTCCTTCCCTGTGGTTCAATCTTATATTTCCATGTATATACTATATTTTGACCACATGCGTTTGGGTATAATAACTCACGTTGTTTTCTCGTAATGACTATGCGACTTAAAAACTAATAAATTTATACATTTCCTAGAGAAAGGAACATGAAAGTTTGTTGAAAATTTGCATTGAAAACTCTTCCTTCTAGATTTTCCTTAAGTCTTCTCCGCTTAAGACTTCAAGTGTGTTCCCTCAAATGGTCAAATGGGCCTCCTATTTATAGATTGAAAATAGGCCTCATGCGACAAATTGTAGCCAACTTGTTGTGCGACATCCGCCTATAAATTTGTTGCTGGACGCGTGGCAACATCCTGTGCAGGGTGACGAGGTCTTTCCTAACCAGCAAGTGCCCTTTGACTTCTCGCACGACAAGTCAACCCTTAGGAGACAAGTTCTTCTAGCTGAAATTATCACTTATGGTTAGTTCTGAGACTCCTAAGTCAAACTACTTCCTTATTTTGTTTGGATGCATGTCAAGCTCTCAAGGACATCCTTCTAGTCCTATATTGGGTTCTCAAGCCCTAAAAATGCATGTCAAGCTCTCAAGGACATCCTTCTAGTCTTATTTTGAAAATATGGGTTATGTATGAGTTGTGAATTGGGGTCCACAAAATCTCAAAATCTTCAAAATGCTTTAATAACATGTTTTTATTTGTACGATAGAGTTGTCCAAATGATTTCTAATATTCTTTTTGTGAATTAATATAAGTAGGTTATTTATCCTACAAGGATATGCAACATGTAGTGCTATAGGTGGGATAAAACATTGTTTCGTAGGATAGATGTATGATAAAGTTAAGTTTGACCAACTTTTTAAATATATGTGGGTCTTCTTGGAGTGAGAATGGGCACGCTAAAGAGATTAGTGTTTCCAACTTAAATGTGGAATGGATCCGCGGCTCTTCCCACAAAAGCTAATTAGATTAGCGTGATATATTTTCTCACTCTTCCTTTTTAATCTCACTACACTCTCTCTCTCTTAAAATAACACACAATATTAATTTCGTATATATATTTTATCATATCCTTATCACACCACTATTTTAAAACTCATAAGTAAGCACAGTAAATATATCCTACATACCACACCGTTAAATTTGCCATTGTGGATGCTAAAATGCTAGTTAACATTCTTATTGCCTTTTCAAATGTTACCGTGATTGAGGCATATTGCAGGAGTACAATTAACATGTCAACTACCCTCCTTTCATTTTCTTTTAGGGTAGTTATACTTCCAAATCAATATTCTTTTTGCTAGATCATAGTACTACATTCAAAAGCTGTATAAATACTTCTAATGTTGCATATTGCTATAGTGATAAGCATAATTGCGTTGGCTATAATACCACCCTTCTTTTAAGATTCAAGTAATTGGAGCGGGGTGATAGCTAGGCTACACACTTAGAAGTATTTATGTGTGTCCTCAAAACTACATAATGAAAACAAGCCGAAAAATTCAGTTCGGATAAGGCGGATTCTAAAACAAAAACTGAAACAAAACAAAAACACTAAAGTTTAGTTCAGTTCGGGTCTCCTCAATTTGCACCCCAGCTAAAATCGAAAACGCCCATATGACTGAGGAGTGGGGGATAGTGTCGCCTGAGAGAAAAAAGGGATCACTTCCGAAAATGGATTAGGTCAATCGTGTATTTACGTGGGACAAAGGGAGACGAGCAAACGTTTTTTCCTCACTTTTACTGATTTCCAAAATATATCCCAGAATTATTTAAGGGATCTATATAAAAATTATATATAGGAATTTTTTATTTTTTTTTTTGCAATATTTACGAGTAATAAAAATATTGTCTTGATATTTTCAGCAAGAAATATCTAGTATGATTATAAGAAGATAAGACTATTTGATACAAGATGAAAGCCGATAACTTTTGTGTGATGTGCTAGAAAATAAGTTTAATGGTATGATCGATGAGATGCCAAAACATAGAAGTTCAAAATAATCGAATTACCTTTCAAACAGCATAAACAGTGGTTCATTTAGATGTCATATGAAAAAGTTATGGTCTCCAGAAGTGCGGAAGGTTTGTCAATAAAAAATAATTAAGCGATCAATCGTCCGAATCCCATTCTGAGCACCCGCATTATTTTACATCCTAATATGCAGTTGTAAATAAGCTATTACAATGTATGGAAAAATCCTATACCATGAAACACTATCTGAACTCAGTTATCCGACCATAGTATTTAGCATAAATATGAATGATAAGGGAAGTTAAGAAGGAAACTACAATGTGAGTGCAGGACCACGCGTTCCCATCAAATCAGCATAAAAACAGTTAGGTTTTACTCGTACATTAGCCTACAAACACAAAAACGTGGCTCTTTCGCCGACAATATTGGTATGTGTATGTATATTTAGAGTTAATATAGCAAAGAGAGATGTCCTTTCATGAGAGGAAAGTAAAGGATTTATACCAACAAAACAAGTGGATGTCAAATTAGTATTCTTTATTTTTTTAAAAAAAAATTCCAAAAAAATTGAAAAAAACCTCGAAATGATACTAGATCAGAAATTTCAATTTCAGTATGGTTCGAGAAGATTTTAAAACCAAAACCAAACTGGAAAAAAATATGAAAGTTTAGTTCATTTCAGATCTCCATAATTTTCAATCTGACTAAAAAAATATGAAAGTTTAGTTCATTTCAGGTCTCCATAATTTTCAATCTGACTAAAACTGAAAACGCGCCAGCCCTACGAGTGAGGAGAGTAGAGGAGCGGAGTGGACTGGAAGAGAAGGTAAGTGTGAAGTGTTGCCTGAGATGTAAAAATGAGTTGAGAGAATAAATTATGTCAATCATGTATTCATATGATGCAGATAGAGGTGTGCACATATTTTTTCCCCCTTATTTTTACTGTTTTCCAAAATATATTCCACTTTTCATAAAAGAATCTATATAAGAGATATATATGTATATATATATGAATTTTGTAGCAATATATATAAGAAATTTTCGATGCATGTGTTCAAATGGTCTCCTGATTTTCGAGCTAACGAAGAGTCATCAATTGCTCCAATATGGGTAAATATGCCTCACTTACCAGCTCATTTTTTCGCCAAACATAGTTTATTTTCTATTGCTAGGTTAATTGGTTTGCCATTAAAGATGGATACTGCTACTGCCTCTCTCACTCGACCTAGTGTGGCGCTAATTTGTGTAGAGATGAATTTATTGCAAAAAATTCCTAACCGTGTGTGGATTGGAACTGGATCAGGGGGTTTTGGCAACCTTTAGAATATGAACATGCTCTTAAATATTATCTTTAGTGCTTGAAGCAAGGTCATGACCAGACGAAATTTAAATTTGCCGAGAAAAAGGCAAATGTTGGTTTATAAGAGCATAGTGGAGAGCTTATGAATGGTGTTATCAAAACTAGGTTTGAAAATGTTAAAGACTGGAATAAAAAAGGCTTTCATCAGGTATACAGACCAGTGCAAAAATTCGTGGAAGATAATCAAATGGAAAATGTTTTAGTTGAAGATTTGCAAAAGAAGCAAGCAATTAAAGAAGGTAAGCAACATGTTGATGTAGAGGAAAACATAGTGATTAAAATGTCTTCAGTCTCAAAGAATACAATTGATACGGGAGCTTCTTCAACTTGTAAGGTTACCTCAATAGACTGTAACACTGGCAATTTAGCTATGGTAATGACTCCTTCTAGTGATGCTGAAGAATTTTCTGAGGGAGATGGTGATTCTCTTGCTCAATCAGATATAGTTCCAGGTTTGAAGATAAAAGTCATGGGAAATCCAAGAAATATGGCAGAATTAGGTGTCTCTCCTAGGGAACCGGGTCGGCCTTTGTTTAATTTTGCTGCTTTTGAGAGACAAGAGCTGAAAGCTATATTGCAAAGGGATGTAATAATTTTTACTGATAGACTAAAGGCTAAAGAAGATGTTTCTTCTCCAACTCATTCTGTTCCACAATAGAAAAAAAAGAGGCAGGAAGAAGAAAATTACTAAGAAACATATAAGGAAAGCTTTAACTTTTGCGAGCATAAATGTTTCTCATGATCAATTGTCTACTTTGGAATATTTGAGGTATTTCAAATACCTCTTCCATTACTCGTCTTAAAAAGATTGATCAGACTTATCATGTTTCTTTTGTCCCTCTTATGGAATCGATGGTTGATGTTAATAGAATAACTGAGTTTCGACTTCATTTGGGTTTTGATCATGCTCTTGGTATTGAAAATGGTAGTATTTGGACTTTTTGGAATTCTTCTTTACAGTGTATTGTTCTTTGTAATATGGTGCAATGTATTTCTTTTTTGTGTTCTCATGGCTTTGTTGATCAACCTTTTGTGATTTCGCCTATTGTAGACACCCCGACCCGTGACCCCCATAAGAACCCTAACGACTTTCGAGAAGTACTATTTTTGGAGTCCAGAACTCACCAAAACACCCGAAACTGCCCTGAAAGGTTTTGTTGGCCAAACAAACATATTTTTAAAGTGAAATGTCGCACAATAAACAAGTATGTCACACGACACATGCCCTTTATGGGGACATGTCGCGCGACAATCACCCCACCATTCACTTTCTGACACATCAGTCTGTCGGAAACATCATTAAAGTAGAATGTCGCACGACATATACACATCGTCGTGCGATATATACCCTTTTTGGGGACATGTCGTGTGACATACTACTTTCCACCACTATAAATAGGCCAACACCCCCCAAGGATTAAAGATAACAACTTAAGATTGAAGAATTATTGGTTTATTATCTGATTTTCTAGTCTTTCGTCAAGCATTCTCGATTATCGTCTTATTTCTAAAGAATTATCGAATCTATTCTCGACACTCGACGTGTCCCGTATCTAGAATCGAATTCTCGAAAATATCTGAAGAAGGAGAAGATTATTATCGCCGGAGATCTCTCTGCCGTATTATATTTTCTTTCTTATTATTATTCTCGTCGGGAAGGTAAAGAAAGTATCTTCTAGTATTTAAAAATTAGATATTTGTATACTTGTTTTATTTCTGTTATTTTTTCCACGTTTTATTTGAATAAACTTATTGCCAAGTTACGAATAGTTTACTATTTGCAAAACAAAAGACCCTCATAAAATCATTTGCAAGAAACCAGAAGAGTAAGTACATTATCATCCGGATAAAATTTTGTTTCCAAAACTTGGATCGATGAAACTTACTTAGGAATTGAAACTCGGTATATCCTATCTCTTTCATAGACTGTAATATGCCTGGCAAAAACTCCCCTCAAGAGTTCTGATTCCATACTGAATTAATTTCGACAAAGATCTAAACTTTTCCAAAAGAAGTCAAAAACTCGAGAAAACCGTCATTATCTGAGAAATAATACGGGAGACTCTCTTTAAAATAAAACAACTTTTGTCACTTATATTTACATCTTTTCAAAAACAAAACATTGGATCTCGAAACACAAAGGTTTTTTTATACCCTTTCCCATTTTCCCCAAAAATTAGGGTTTTTCATTCGAAAAGTAGTAGACTGTCAGTAAAAGCATCCAAGTTTTTCAACATAAAATAAACATATAAGACCACTAGAGACCGAAAGGGAGGAATGGGTGCTTAACACCTTCCCAAACCGTAATATAGTTTTCGAGCCCTATAGAATCCTGGTTTCGTAGACAAACGTGTAAAGAAAGGCTTATCTGTAGCCTTTCCTCTTACACGACCCCTTTTGTCTGTTTTCTCGTAAAACGTATTGGCGACTCTGAATGAACCCTCTTGCATCTAGAAATAGGATAGAGGGACACCCGATATGAATTATCAATACCAATTGAAGCAAATGGAACGACGAAATCCTTTCCGACATTTCAGACGCCTAAGGACGGGAATGAGACCCGGGGGTCATATATGCAGATTCTCACAGTGGAGACTCTGCTGGGGACCATAGAAAACTAGACTCTTATATGTGGACTCTTGTTTATCTGTTGAATATTGGCTTTTACCGCTTTCCCTACTTGTGTTATTTGATTGAGAAGAAACGTTTTTTTTTTAAAAAAAATAGAAGCTTTCAAAAATACGTAATAAAAGATAATGATATTTGTAAACCCAATCTTTTGAACTTTGCACGCACTTTCACAAATCATGCATTGGTTTTACGAGTGTGAAAATACCCCAAACCTTCGAAAGTATTATAAGTGAGTAAGGAGTTGGCTAGCTTGGGCCAACATAAACCGAAAGCATTTACTTTCACTCTCCTTGGCCAAGTACACCCCCGAGGTATATCGAGTGACGAGAACACTCATGTACCCGGGAAGTATATCTAAAGATTCTTGCACGTACCCGCCCCTGGGGTATATTGCGAGGTCTTTCCAAATAGGAGGGAGCCTGAAGCCTTCACCTTGCATTACACCTGCGTTGCATATAGGAAGAGTCAAGATAAAACACTCTTATATTTTTATCAACCGTGAGGAATTTGTATCACATAGGGCCTCGTCATTTATATCTCCCCCAGATATTGGCAAGTACGGCCGGAGGCTAACCAACCTCTATCGTAGAAATTTACATCGAGATCACCTCGTTATGACTTTCCCCGGTACATCTCCCTTGAAAAGCAGCTCAAGAGGAGATATATTCCTAATTTTCATAAAATCAAAAGATGAGTTTTTCAAAATTCGGGACAAGTAGGGTAACCCAAGGAGCACTTTGCTGCCTATCCTAAATTCCCACTGGGAATTCACTCAAGTTGTTGTTGACGTGTCTTTATAAAACACCCGAAACTTGGTTTTCGTTGTTTTTTTTTTCTCCGTGGTTTCTTTTGGTAAAAATTGAGTCACATCATAGTCTTCCTTCATCTTCGCCCCATGGTTCCGTCTACAGCCGTAATACGACGACAGTCTGGAAGGTTGGGCTGGTCGGGATCACACCGGAAGATTAGTAAGACCAAGCACACCCGCAATGGTCAATGGACACGACGATCAAGAGACAAATCAGAGCCTAGCGGAGGCGTCTGCACCTCAGCCAGCTTTAGCCGAAATGCATCACTTACTAATGACCGTCAGCATGAATTTAGCAAATTTCGCGATCGAGCAACATAGTACCCGAATTCGAATAGAAGAACTATCAGCCGAACAACTACCACCAAATCAGGATCATAATCAAGGGTAGTCTTCACAAGTGATTTCCCCGATCCAAGGAACCAATCCACCACAAACGGGTCCTGTCACACTCGGTCCTGTTCAAACCGATCTCAACAATTAAAATCAATGGGCCCCAGATTCTGGCCCTACCTATCAACAACCAGAGCCACCCATTGTCTGGTCGCAACCTCAACCGGGCCTTGATCCCTAATACCAGCCATGGCCACAAGTTCCTGCAAGGCCTATTTCGCCCCCGGCCACAATAGCTCCTCCTAATGAATACCCAGACATCAACCTAGTTCGGGCAGTGTATGCAGAATCGGTTATAGCTCGGGAACACCCCGACGAGGTGTCAAGAGAGAGTGAAGAAATGAAGAAACTGAAAGAGCAGACGAAGGTTCTACAAAGGGGGATTTCTCTAATAAAAGGAGCAGATGAGATTACAGATATAAATGCTTTCTCCCTCTACCTAGAAGCAAGATTGCCCTAGGGATTTAAGCTCCCTTCCATCACCAAATTCACAGGAACCACACCTCTTAAAACGCATCTTCAATCTTACATCAGATCCATGCAAGTGTCTGGTTGCGAAGAGCCAGAATTAGCTCAGGCCTTTCACATGACTCTCACGGGGGCCGCCCTGAGATGGTTTTTTGATCTGGATAGACACCACACAAAGACTTGGAGAGATATTGTCAAGGAGTTCATGCATAAATACGGGTCCAACGAAGATTTAGAAATTACCCGCAAACACCTGGAAATGGCCAAGCAAGGAGAGAAGGAAAGCTTTAGCGATTTCGTCACACGATGGAGAGAGATGGCCTCCCAAATGGCCAAACAGCTTGATGAAGAAGAGCAGTTGGAGATCATACAGAAGAATTTCACTCCAGCTGTATTGAGTTGCATAGGAAAGCATGTATTCCCACACTTTAGAACCTTGTTAAGCATGGGGTCACAAGTAGAAGAAGAGTTGGCCAAGAAAACAAAAATCGACATCAAGAAAGCCTCATATACTGGGAAAAAACGGCAACTCCAACCGTTAACCAGCTAAGCTCATACCCATATCAACAAAATCCGTTTCAACAGCCACAACAGGCACCTCCGATGAATTGGCCTGCACAAGGAGACTCTTCGAGCACCGAAGTCAAGAGAAGGAGGAACTTCTGTACCCTTCCCACTACCCTGGTCAAAAGCCTGGAACTACTCTGAAAGGCCAGACCAATCACTCCACTCAACCCACGCCCTCCACCAAATCCTATTCCCAACACCTGAAAAATGAATGAGAATTGTGCATACCATCAGGCCACGGGCCATTACACGAAACGCTGTTTGGCTCTCCACCATCATATACAAGACTTAATCGAAGCTGGTACCATTCCTGCACCTGGTGGTCCTAATGTTACTAACAATCCTCTTCCTTACCATGCTCCCCCTGCGGGAATTAATGCATTGACCGCTGATGGAGAAGGCGTTAATCCCGTGAGGCTCATTCGACATGACCCCACCTAAGAGTCACCTGCTGTGCTGCCAGAAAGGACTCAAGTTGCACCAGGCCTCAATCCGATAATTAATCAATGGATGGCTAAGATGAACTTCCTACCCGGGCAGGGTTTAGGAAAGGCCAACCAGGGGATCTCACAACCTCTTACAATCAAAACCAATCCCAAAAAATCTGGGATATGATGGACCTAGGATAAGAAGAAACAACC
The DNA here is from genome assembly GCA_021464415.1 of Lonicera japonica. Classification (NCBI taxonomy): domain Eukaryota; kingdom Viridiplantae; phylum Streptophyta; class Magnoliopsida; order Dipsacales; family Caprifoliaceae; genus Lonicera; species Lonicera japonica. The sequence continues at coordinate 62,148,268 of CM038467.1, forward strand.
ATGGAAGCCCCGAGGCCTTCCTAAAGAGACAATCTGTATGAAAGAAACCTCCCCCAAAAGTTTCAGTTGGTCGACAGAACCAGAATCATCGGAAGTCTCAGAGGGATCAGACCCAGCATTCCTTTGGATACAGCAAATTACCCGTTCAGGAAGGGTATATCAGCCACCACTGATGGATGTCGAGAAATCACTTCCTCCTAAAAAAATAGGAGAAGATCGGGTATTGGACTAGTTGAAGAAAACTCAAGCACACAACACCATTTGGGGCCTCCTGGTTGCCTCTAAACCTCACAGGACCGCTTTCATCAAACTCCTAGATGAGGCTGTCATATCACCAGACTCTACGCCTGAATAATTGCCAAACATGATTGGGTCACTTACAATCCAAAGAAGTCTGTTATTCTCAGATGAAGACTCACCTCCATTGGAAAAGAAACACAGCCTGGCCCTTCATATCACTGTTCGAACTCGAAGGAAAAATCTTGTCACAGGTCCTCATCGACAACGGGTTGACTATAAACGTTTGCCGTCTGAAGACCGCCAGATGCCTAGGTATCTTAGATTTAGAGCTTTCTCCTTCAGCAGTAACCGTTAGACCCTATGACAACACTAGGCAGGCCGTCCTGGGTTCTCTGAAGCTTGATCTCATGGTCGGTCCTAGAAACTTTTCGGCCGATTTTCAAATCATAGACATTCCCTCCAGTTTTAACCTCCTGTTGGGAAGAGCATGGCTACATGACATAGGAGCACTCCCCTCCTCCTTACACCGGAATATCAAGATACCATTCGAAAGGAATATAATCACCCTCCATGGAGATCCTAAAAGGACCTTGGCGGATCTGGAATTACCTGTTTTGGGCATTAGGAGTCAAAGCATACAGTTGGGAGGCTTTTCTTATGAGCCTCAAGTACAAGCCCTCACCACCCAAAGAATCAAGTATCTTCCCCCTGATAATATCCCCGATCTCAGCACCAAGATCACGAATATGCTGAGAATGATGAAATACTTACCTGGAGACAGTCTAGGAATGAGGCAACCAGGATTACTTCAGGCCTTGGAACCAGTAACGAGGCATGAAAGAGAAGAAGATGACAAAGAAAAAAGGGGTCAAGGGTATTAGTGTCAAAGTTTTAGCTCTCTTAATGGGTTTTTTGTCAAAGAAGGAGAGGACTTCCCTTTTGCGATTTTCAGGAGCCTTGGAGAAACAGCGACAGAGATAACCTTCCAGGATGAGAAATCTTCTTTGAAGAAGACCTTTATCTTAAGGAAAATGTTATACATAGTTTCTCTACCAAGTTAACGATCAGGCCGAAAGAAGAAAATTAAGACGAGGAAGAGGAAGAAATGATCGGAGATCTCTTTGATGTCATGGCTCTAGAAGACGATCAGTCAAAAGACAACCCTGTACTTAATACACGATGATCCAGATTATCAGGAAAATGGGGGAAAGAGTGAAATTGTAAGGGTAAGAAATAAAGGCAAGGGTAAGGCTAAAGAAGAGTCTCTCCTTGATTTACTTTTTAAGTTTGCACCTGTAAGCACTGTTATTAACGAAGAATACTCTATTTTGTAGTATCCTGTTAGTTCTGATTCTGTAATTGCTTATATAGAAATGGAAAGACTAAATGAACATCCTGAAAGGGAGGAACAGCGCCTACAAAGCGAGGAGAGAGATACTCTTATGATTAATCTTGGGACAGAGAAGGAAAGGTAAGAAGTTCTTATTGGGGCAAGTCTAGGTGAGGCAGAAAGA